>JARPMJ010004055.1:0-82370 GCA_033366665.1 Phoxinus dragarum
AAGATACTGTCAGGCTCACGTGTGTCCTTACGATCACTCCAGCTTCCCAACCAACAAGAAGTTCTCCATTCAAGGCGCGTTCACAGCTGAACACCTAGGCCTCTCTCAGTACAGCTACCCAGTTACCCAGCTCCAAAAAAGATATCGGCATCTACGAAGTCTAGCAATCCCACCCATCGATGGAGCTCAGCCAACCCTCCTGATTGGATCGGATAATGCTGATCTGATCGTTCCGATTGAACCAGTGCATCTGGGTCCCCCTGGTGGTCCTGCAGCAGTCAAGACTAAGCTTGGTTGGACACTCCAGGGTCCAGCAAAATACCTGCAGCAACAGCTTCCAACCACACAGTGCTTGTTCACCACAGTTTCCTCCCCCTTCTGTTGAGCTGTTCAGTCAAGTTGAACGGTTGTGGCAGTTAGATACACTGCCTTTCAAAAGTGAGAGGTTAGTGACCAGATCCAGACAGGGACAAGTACTCAGTGGACTTATTAGAGGCCGAGACCACTCGTGTAGAAGGTAAACGGAGTGCATCGGTACGCTACACCCCTTCTACGAGTCCCAAATATGCCCAAGCTGCAAGTTTCAAAGGAAGTTGTGATGAAGAACCTGCGAAACACAGAGAAGAGGTTAGTACAAGACCCACTGCGTGCATCTACTTACCAGGAGGAGATCAAGAAACTGGAGATTGCTGGGTACGCCACCAAGATTGACTCTACGAGGTGGACTCATCAGAGGAGTCGTGGTTTCTGCCCCACCACATGGTCAGACACAATGGCAAGGAACGGATTGTTTTCAACTGCAGCTTCCAGCTTGGCAGACAAAGTCTGAATAACTACCTCCTTCCTGGTCCAGCCTTAGGACCCTCACTCCTCCTCGCAGTAAGTGGAGACATTAAAGGGATGTTTCACCAGGTCCGCCTGCTGGACAGAGACAAGCCCTTGCTGAGGTTCCTTTGGAGAGATCTAAAGACGGACGAACAACCATCAGTATACCAGTGGGAGGTCCTGCCGTTCGGGACGACGTGCAGCCCCTGCTGTGCGATCTTTGCTTTTCAGAAACATGTCAATGAGTCAAGTCAACCAGGGGAAAATGTCCGCCACAGTGTAGAACAGTGTTTCTATGTCGATGACTGCCTGCAGAGTCTACCCACCGTAGTAGAAGCCAGAAACCTTGTGACGAAGCTTAGAACTCTTCTAGCTGCAGGTGGCTTCGAAATTCGCCAGTGGGCCAGTAACCAGCCAGAGGTGATTCGCAACCTGCCCAAGGAGGCCAAGTCTGACAGCAGCGAAAGATGGGTTTCTCAGACGCATGGTGAAGCTCAAGAGATGACGCTAGGCCTTAGTTGGCACTTCATAGAAGACACACTTCATTACAGGCATCGCCAGGTTTCCCCAAGCCAGACGACCATGCGAAATATCTATAAGATACTAGCAAGCCAGTATGATCCCCTAGGTCATATCCTGCCTTTCACAACAAGGGCCAAAGTTTTGGTCCAGAGACTGTGGGCAAAAGACCGCGACTGGGACGACCCAAACTTACCGGTCGACCTCCTGCAAGCCTGGACTACATGGGAAGGAGAGCTCCCTCAGCTCCCAACAGTCAGTCTCTCCCGGAGTTACTTCCCACTGGACGTGGATGTAAGTGCCATCACCCTCGAGCTTCACGTCTTTTGTGATGCATCAGAGTGCGCCTATGGGTCAGTTGCTTACCTACGTGGTGAGGATCCTCATGGCCAAGTCCATGTAGCCTTTGTGCTGGCACGCTCAAGAGTGACACCGAAGAAACAAATGTCAATGCCACGCCTTGAGCTCTGTGCCGCCCTTACCGGAGCTCAGCTTGCCCAGATGATCCAGAGAGAGCTCACCCTCAGTTGACGGACACAGTGCTATGGTCTGACTCCACCACAGTACTTACCTGGATACAGTCAGAGTCCTGCAGATACAAGGTGTTTGTAGGGACTCGTGTCTCTGAAATTCAGGAGCTGACGGATCACCGGTCATGGAGGTATGTGGACACACAGAATAACCCTGCAGATGCTATCACCAGAGGGATGACACTATCCAACCTAGCCAAGCCAAACCAATTAAGCCAAGGTCCTGCCTTCCTTCGGCTACCACGTGAGAGTTGGCCAGCCACAACTTCTTTCGTGGAGGTCCCAGATGAGACAGAGATGAAGAGGTCTGCGTTCTGTGGCATTATGTCAGCCATTACTGCTACAGAGATCCAGCTGCTGAAGACCATTCTACCTTTGAAGATCTCCTTGAGGCAACGAGTAGGTCACTGCATGGGGCGGCCTCTCAGTCAAGCGCCCTCAGTGCAGATGACTACGCAGAAGCAGAACTCCGAATCCTTCAGAGAGCGCAATATGATAGCTTTCCAGACGAAGTCAAGTGCGTAAGAACAGGGAAAGCACTTCCATCCAGCAGTCAGCTCTTGTCACTTGCTCCAGAGTACGACGTCTCTATGGGCCTTATCCGAGTAGGCGGTAGGTTGCGCCGTTCTACTAGTCTGGAAGAAGATGTCGTACACCCAAATGTGTTAGAACCTAAGCACCCTATTACCAACTCATCATACGACAGTATGACAACAAGTTACTCCATTCTGGATCGGAGAGGGTCTTTGCAGAGCTCCGACGCAAGTTTTGGATCCTCCAAGGCGCGAAGCTGTGCGTCGTCATCAGAGATCCTGCCCGGAGTGCCAGAAATGGAGAGCAAAGCCTGCTATTCCTAAGATGGCAGATCTGCCCCTTGTCGTCTCCGCCTCCTGAAGCCTCCATTTTTATTCAACAGGAGTAGATTGCTTTGGCCCGTTCCAGGTCAAGCGAGGTCGGAGTACGGAAAAAGAGATGGGGAATCGTTTTTTAAGTGTATGACCACCAGGTGCATTCACCTAGATGTGCTGTCCAACATGGATACCGACTCGTTCCTTATGTCACTCAGAAGGTTCGTGGCTCGACGGGGAACTCCCTTCGAGCTTCTCTCTGACCGTGGGACCAACTTCCGCGGAGGAGAACACGAGCTCAAGCAAGTTTCGAGGCCATGTGCAAAGAGCTGCAGACCAAGTTGGCTAAGCACCAGATCCGTTTCCAGTTCAACCCACCAAATGCACCTCACTTTTGTGGAGCCTGGGAGCGGGAAGTCAGATCCATTAAGGCTGCACTCTACGTTACTCTGGGAGCTCAGACAGTGACCGAAGAAGTCTTGCAGACAGTTCTGATTGAGGTAGAGGGATCCTCAACTCCAAGCCACTGGGCTATGTGTCGACAGATGTAGCCGATGTGGATCCCGTAACCCCCAACTACCTCCTCATGGGGGCGGCCCGACTCTTCGCTTCCTCAAGTAGTGTACCCTGAGTCTGAGATTCTCAGTCGGAGAAGATGGCGGCACAGTCAGGTGTTAGCTGACCAGTTTTGGAACCATTTCATTCGGAACTATTTACCTTTCTTGCAGTCAAGGCAGAAATGGCTAAAGGACACAGAGAACCTCACTGTCGGTACAGTGGTGATGGTAATTGACCAAAGGTTACCTCGTGCATTGTGGCCCGTGGGACGAGTCACAAAGACCATTAGGAGTGTCGATGGTAAAGTGAGGACTGCTGAGGTGCAGGTGGACAAGAGGACCTACACCAGACCAGTGGCCAAGCTCATTGAGCTGCCGGCCATCCGCATAATGCCTCGACAACAGCTCCTGTGGATAGTTGAGCCTTTCCAGGAGATAATTCACACCGTGAATTATGGGGCGGCTGTGCAAAAGGCTCAAGTGATGTGAGTCTGGACAGAGTATGTACTGCGAGTGTTCGCTCGGACCACGCCCCCTTTCTGACATGTTGCGACATGCCCTGGCTTGCAGAGAACGGCTGTCAGTTTAGTTTCAGTTTCATCAGTTTTATAGTTAAGCTTCAGATTGTGTTCGTGTGCGTCAGTGATCACGAGTAAGTTACAATTTTATCATATAGATAAGTTAATGTTAGCGATAATATTATGGTTGAGTTTACAGTCAGTGATAGCCTTTATCTCTGTTGTATGTGTAGCTTTATAGCATTCTTATTGTGGTTCGCTTTTCATGACATGTTTAGCACTGTTTATTTAAGTAACTAAGGAGAGTTATTAGCCTCAATTGTGTTTATGTTAGTTAACATCTATGTTTATTTCCTTTCTTTTAGAACCACACATACACTGTAAAGTTCATAAGAAATAGTGCCTGTGCATCTGTATTTCAATGTATATACAAAAACCTTCAATGAATATCCCTGCCTTCCGTGTCCTGACTAGACACCCCATATTGGTGATTAATTTTTCGTAACCAGTAGAGCCCCATTACAGGGTCTATACAGCAGATATTTTCTGGTACCGAAAAAAGACGGGGGTCTCAGACCCATTCTAGATCTAAGACAGCTGGACAAAGTGCTTTCGAAACTCCGGTTCAGAATGCTCACAACCAGGAAAATCCTCACGCAAATTCACCAAGGGGACTGGTTTATGTCATAGATCTGAAGGGCGCGTATTTCCAAATACAAATAGCGCCTTCGAGGGCCAGGCATATCAATACACAGTCCTACCATTCGGCCTGTCCTTAGCACCCCGTACATTCACGATGTACATGGACGCGGGCACTTGCACCCCTGAAACTTCAGGGCATGAAAGTTTTGAACTACTTGGACGATTGGCTGATTCTAGCTCGATCACGCTCAGATATCATAGAACACAGGACCATATTACTCGAACATCTCGAGAATCTAGGTCTCAAAGTCAATTGGGCGAAGAGTTCACTGTCTCCCAGTTAGAATATCTTTTCTGGGCACAGAACTGGACTCGCTGTCTATGACAGCACAACTATCGCCACAGCGCATTCTGAATATTCAGCGCATGACGAAAACCTTCTGCTGCGGCGCTATAGTCCCGCTCAGAAAGTTTCCAAAATGCTGGGTCTCATGGCCTCAGCATCATCAGTACTTCAATTGGGTCTGCTTCGCTTGCGCCCACTGCAGTTCTGGTTAAAGACGCAAGTACCGCGTCGAGCGTGGAACCCCGGTCTTATTCGCCTCAAGGTCGATCAGAAATGCGTTTCAGCTCTGAAACCTTGGGAAGCGACCGATTGGAACCGGTCAGGTGTAAGCCTGGAGACTTCCTCGAGTGTGAAGGTGGTGTCTACGGACACCTCCACCCCGGGATGGGGAGTGCTGCTCGAGGGCAGACCGTTCTTCGGCCAGTGGTCGGAACCGGAAAAGCTTCTACACATAAACTGCCTGGAAAAATGTTGGCAGTCGACAACGCGCTGAGGCGTTTTTGTCCCCAGATACAAGGACACCACGTCTTGGTCCGTTTGGACTACATGTCGGTGGTAGTCTATATAAATCGCCAAGGAGGTATCAGGTCCCGAAACCTTTACAGGCTTACGGAGCACCTCCTGGCATGGGTTCTGCACAATCTGCTGTGGAAAACATTCGGCAGGGCGAAAGTAGACCTGTTTGCTCACTGTCCGGAGTTTTTCTCCAAGAGCAGGGATGCGCTGGCCCACGTCTTGCCCCGCTGCCCGCTCTATGCTTTTCGCCCTGTCACGCTCCTACCTCAGGTATTAGAGCGAATCAGGGAGAATGGATGCTCAGTGCTTCTTGTAGCTCTGTGCTGGATAAACCAGGCTTGGTTCCCAGTTCTGACGCAGCTGACAAGCACTGCTCCATGGCCGATACCAGTGAGGAGGGACCTCCTCTCTCAGGCCAAGGGCTCGATCTGGCATCCTCACCCGGAGCTTTGGTCCTTACATGTGTGGGCCATCAACGGGTACCCGCTAACCTCCCGGTGGGAGTGTTAAACACGATCAAGCAGGCTAGGGCCCCGTCTACTAGACGGCTCTATTCCTCGAAATGGTCCTGTGTTCTCTAGCTGGTGTACAGCTCGTGGCATATCACCCCCAGACTTTGGGGTGACGGAGGTTCTCTCCTTCCTGCAAGGATAAGGGCAGAACCCCATCCACGCTCAAGGTTTATGTGGCGGCCATAGCAGTGTTTACTAAACCGGCGCTTGGCCTGTCGCTTGGAAGGAACGATTTGGTCATCCGCTTCCTTAGAGGAGCTAAGAGGCTGAATCCTCCCAGACCTCCATCAGTTCCCATGTGGGACCTTTCTACGGTTTTGGAAGCCATGAAAGGTGCCCCATTCGAGCCAATCCAATCAATAGATGTCAAACACTTGTCTTTCAAGACAGTGTTTCTTCTGGCTCTCGCTTCAGTAAAGCGTACAGGGGACTTGCAAGCGCTCTCAGTGAGCGCGACGTGTATGGAATTTGGGCAAAATGACTCGAAAGTCATACTCAAACCAAGGCACGGGTACGTTCCTAAATCCCTCAACACACCGTTTAGGGCACAGGTGATTTCCCTGTCGGCCCTGCCGGTCTCTAATGAGGAAAAGGACGCTAGCTTCCTTTGTCCGGTCAGGGCATTAAGGGCTTATGTGTCTCGCTCGACTGTCTTCAGACAGACGGAGCAACTCTTTGTTTTGTTCAGCGGACGTTCTAAGGGACTAGCTGCGTCGAAACAGTCTATCCAGATGGATAAATGATGCTATGGGCTGGCTTACACCTCTCAGGGCCTGCAGTGCCCGTTAGGTGTCAGAGCGCACTCCACAAGAGACATGGCCTTGTCGTGGGCTTGGTCTAGTGGGATTGCCTTGCAGGATATCTGTACGGCAGCAGGCTGGGCCTCCCCGTCTACATTTATAAGGTTATATAACCTAGAGGTTCCCGCCTTGCAGGCTAAGCTGCTTTCGGTCTAATAATCAGTACTGTCTGGATCGATGCTATCGATTCAGAATGCTGAAACTGCTTGAGCACTGCTCGCTGATCGATTATATAACTTTATGGGCAGTGTGTAAGACCAATAATATTGTTCAGTTCAGGCCGAGTTTTCGCCCTGACTGGATGGAACAGTATTTATAGTTTGCTCCTTATAGGACGCTACTTATTACAGGGATGATGCTGTTCGAGCCCCTCTTCCCGGACTCTCGGTGAGTCCTTGGTGATCATGCACTATATGAGCCCCGGGCACTTGCCCTTGGGACGTTGGTGTTGGATCTCAGCACGCACAGCGTTTTACACTGTGTTCCCCTAGCGTAAGATATTACGCAGTACGAGAGTACTCTCGTAAGAGAACTTACTCGGTTACTAACGTAACCTCGGTTCTCTCTAGAGAGGGAACGAGTTCTGCGTATCTTTGCCGTGCCGTCAACACGCTCTGGTTCGCTTCGGCGATGAAAATCAGAGTGTATCAGCCTGATGAGCTATTTATAGGCCTAAGCCACACCTGTTTCGACGGGACAGTACGAGAGGCCTCTCTCGATAGGCTGCTGCAGTTGCCGTAGGGCAGCCAATAGGCACGCAAGCCGTCTTGCCTATGTCTGCATGCTGCAGCAACGCATTTTGCATTATTTCAAAATTAAGGATAATTTTTGGCTTCAATATCTCGTGGAAAAGAGTTTATCCCCTAGCGTAATATATTACGCAGTACTCGTTCCCTCTCTAGAGAGAACCGAGGTTACGTTAGTAACCAAGTACATTTTCATTTAGTTTTGATTAGTTTAAAGGGGCTATGTGGAGTTTGCAACTAATACGTTTACAAGCGGATGCTCATGCGCATGCTTTTTCAATATTTTTGTATTACGTGGAGTTTGTGTTGAAGTCTGTGTTGTGCTGGTCATTTCTTAGTATTAGCAGACTCCATGTCATAAAGTTGCAGTGTCGTTGCTCGCTGTTGAGTGCAAAGTCAGTAGACGAGGCGAGACGCTCGGGAGCGCGCATGCAGGTCTCAGTCACATCACTGGATTTCACGGCAAATCCGACCAGGAAACTTCACATAGAAATAGGAATACTTGCTTTCAGAGGTAATAACAAAACCTGCCAAGTGGATCATTTTATTGTGAGATTACAACCCCTTCACACACAGGAAATAAAACAATATTAATTTTGGTAGAAAAACTCCACATAGCACCTTTAAGTTAGTTTTTTTGGGTGAAATGTCAGGAGCAAGATACAAAAAGGTCAGAAAAAAGTATTGTGTAATATTAACTCATCAAAACCATCATACAATTTTAGAAATAGGTATCAACAATAACACCAGTACATAAAATGTACATATGGGCACAAATATGTAAACAGTCTACACAAGACTCCGCAGCAAGTGCAAAATGTGTAAGTGACGTGTGCCAGGAAAAAACATAAATAGCCATCAGACTAAAGAAGACATGAACAGCTAATTTCTGAGCCACACAAGACATTGCTGTCAGGGGGTGTCAGGGAGCTCAATCTGAGAAAAGAACATGAAAAGTAAAAATAAACTCTAGAGCAGGGGTGTCAAACTCAGTTCCTGGAGGGCCAGAGCCCTGCAGAGTTTAGCTTCAACCCTAAACATTTTTTAAAAACACCTGATCAGCTAATCAATTCCTTCATGCTAATTAGAAAATTGCAGGTGTGTGTGTGTTGAAGCAGGGTTGGGACTAAACTCTGTAGGGCTGTGGCCCTCCAGGAACTGAGTTTGACACCTGTGCTCTGAGGGTCAACACATTTAGATGAACTAGGAAAGAAATGGAATATTAATGGTGTGTTAAGTATAGAGCTTACGGCTTTCAATAAAGCCATGATCAACGGCCATGACGCGGTCTCTCGGCTCCTCAGCAAAAACTTGAATGAGTGGCACGGGGAGTGGTTTGCGATGTCCATTGGCTTGTTTTGTTACCATTCGAAGTGATTGGGCTCTCAGGCGAGATTTGTTACTGACATAACGGTTTTGTTCTTTTTCTCCAATTTTCAATTACATTTTTGCTTCAAAGAAAGGTTTCTGATGTTGTGATTCACCTCACAGCTGGTTGGCGTCGGTTATGCCTTATAACACTTCAACATAAAAATACTTCTGGAACAAAATGCAGCTAAAAAGGTGGGTGGGAAATAATGCACTATTGCGTTTTAAAGATATGTGTCTCGCTCGACTGTCTTCAGACAGACGGAGCAACTCTTTGTTTTGTTCAGCGGACGTTCTAGGGACTAGCTGCGTCGAAACAGTCTATCCAGATGGATAAATGATGCTATTGGGCTGGCTTACACCTCTCAGGGCCTGCAGTGCCCGTTAGGTGTCAGAGCGCACTCCACAAGAGACATGGCCTTGTCGTGGGCTTGGTCTAGTGGATTGCCTTGCAGGATATCTGTACGGCAGCAGGCTGGGCCTCCCCGTCTACATTTATAAGGTTATATAACCTAGAGGTTCCCGCCTTGCAGGTCTAAGCTGCTTTCGGTCTAATAATCAGTACTGTCTGGATCGATGCTATCGATTCAGAATGCTGAAACTGCTTGAGCACTGCTCGCTGATCGATTATATAACTTTATGGGCAGTGTGTAAGACCAATAATATTGTTCAGTTCAGGCCGAGTTTTCGCCCTGACTGGATGGAACAGTATTTATAGTTTGCTCCTTATAGGACGCTACTTATTACAGGGATGATGCTGTTCGAGCCCCTCTTCCCGGACTCACGGTGAGTCCTTGGTGATCATGCACTATATGAGCCCCGGGCACTTGCCCTTGGGACGTTGGTGTTGGATCTCAGCACGCACAGCGTTTTACACTGTGTTCCCCTAGCGTAAGATATTACGCAGTACGAGAGTACTCTCGTAAGAGAACTTACTCGGTTACTAACGTAACCTCGGTTCTCTCTAGAGACGGGAACGAGTTCTGCGTATCTTTGCCGTGCCGTCAACACGCTCTGGTTCGCTTCGGCGATGAAAATCAGAGTGTATCAGCCTGATGAGCTATTTATAGGCCTAAGCCACACCTGTTTCGACGGGACGGTACGAGAGGGCCTCTCTCGATAGGCTGCTGCAGTTGCCGTAGGGCAGCCAATAGGCACGCAAGCCGTCTTGCCTATGTCTGCATGCTGCAGCAACGCATTTTGCATTATTTCAAAATAAGGATAATTTTTGGCTTCAATATCCGTGGAAAAGAGTTTATCCCCTAGCGTAATATATTACGCAGTACTCGTTCCCTCTCTAGAGAGAACCGAGGTTACGTTAGTAACCAAGTACATTTTCATTTAGTTTTGATTAGTTTAAAGGGGCTATGTGGAGTTTGCAACTAATACGTTTACAAGCGGATGCTCATGCGCATGCTTTTTCAATATTTTTGTATTACGTGGAGTTTGTGTTGAAGTCTGTGTTGTGCTGGTCATTTCTTAGTATTAGCAGACTCCATGTCATAAAGTTGCAGTGTCGTTGCTCGCTGTTGAGTGCAAAGTCAGTAGACGAGGCGAGACGCTCGGAGCGCGCATGCAGGTCTCAGTCACATCACTGGATTTCACGGCAAATCCGACCAGGAAACTTCACATAGAAATAGGAATACTTGCTTTCAGAGGTAATAACAAAACCTGCCAAGTGGATCATTTTATTGTGAGATTACAACCCCTTCACACACAGGAAATAAACAAATATTAATTTTGGTAGAAAAACTCCACATAGCACCTTTAAGTTAGTTTTTTTTGGGTGAAATGTCAGGAGCAAGATTCAAAAAGGTCAGAAAAAAGTATTGTGTAATATTAACTCATCAAAACCATCATACAATTTTAGAAATAGGTATTCAACAATAACACCAGTACATAAAATGTACATATGGGCACAAATATGTAAACAGTCTACACAAGACTCCGCAGCAAGTGCAAAATGTGTAAGTGACGTGTGCCAGGAAAAAACATAAATAGCCATCAGACTAAAGAAGACATGAACAGCTAATTTCTGAGCCACACAAGACATTGCTGTCAGGGTGTCAGGGAGCTCAATCTGAGAAAAGAACATGAAAAGTAAAAATAAACTCTAGAGCAGGGGTGTCAAACTCAGTTCCTGGAGGGCCAGAGCCCTGCAGAGTTTAGCTTCAACCCTAAACATTTTTTAAAAACACCTGATCAGCTAATCAATTCCTTCATGCTAATTAGAAAATTGCAGGTGTGTGTGTGTTGAAGCAGGGTTGGGACTAAACTCTGTAGGGCTGTGGCCCTCCAGGAACTGAGTTTGACACCTGTGCTCTAGAGGGTCAACACATTTAGATGAACTAGGAAAGAAATGGAATATTAATGGTGTGTTAAGTATAGAGCTTACGGCTTTCAATAAAGCCATGATCAACGGCCATGACGCGGTCTCTCGGCTCCTCAGCAAAAACTTGAATGAGTGGCACGGGAGTGGTTTGCGATGTCCATTGGCTTGTTTTGTTACCATTCGAAGTGATTGGGCTCTCAGGCGAGATTTGTTACTGACATAACGGTTTTGTTCTTTTTCTCCAATTTTCAATTACATTTTTGCTTCAAAGAAAGGTTTCTGATGTTGTGATTCACCTCACAGCTGGTTGGCGTCGGTTTATGCCTTATAACACTTCAACATAAAAAATACTTCTGGAACAAAATGCAGCTAAAAAGGTGGGTGGGAAATAATGCACTATTGCGTTTTAAGATATGTCCATTAAAATGCTTTGTAAGTTTATTTTAAGACATGATAACAGAAAAGCATATGCATGTCTACAGGTTTTCAGTTATCATAAACATCACTGTAGCATAAAAAGATTAGCTTTTTTTTTTTTTACAAAAGCTGGTTTACAATTTAGGGATACATGTAGTCCTCTGCTGTAGTTACATGTGGAATTATTAAATTCCCCAAATTGCAGTTCAGACTACTTGTCTACACCCATCAACTGGGTACTCTTTCACAAAATCGTTCTGTTCTGTGCAGTAAATCCCATTGACTGCTGCTTTGCATTTTGAGGTTGATAGCTTCTGCTCAACCCATGTCTTTGAATCCAACAGGTACTGCATGCTGAGAGAGAAAGAGTCGTCTATTAGCTTTGACCCTTTATATTGGCACCGGGCCATTATATATTTTAAACAGTAATATCCTATACTAAACCTAAACCAATCTTGACAAACTATATGTCATTTGAAAGCTTAAAATCTCTAGTTTATATTTGTGGTGACTGATTCTTAAAATACATTACAGAGGAGCCGTAATTTATCAATTTGCAACAAGAATATTTTCATACTCCTAAGGCGTGTTCAGACCTTTATTTTGAAATAGTGATGAACATGAAAAATCATGAAAGAATGGTAGAAACCTCAGTTTGTTTTCATGCCAAGAGTTCAAAAGATAGCATCCATTCAATTGTTTTAGAAAAAAAGGTCTGAAAATGTTTTAAATATAAAAAAAAAAATTATAGATTTACCATTTGTGATTCACCATTCGTGGCAGCGAGCTATAATGCACATACGTGTTCTTTTTGTGTTTCTTAGAGTTGAATTCATTTAAAAAATCTGCCAAACTTCCAACACTACTTCTGAATAGGATTTCTACTTCATAAATTGTATGAAAATTGTAAAAATAATGGTTCAGATCCCTCAAACACATAAGGAAATGGAGGCGCCCTATATGGGCAGTAATGTCAACTAGTGAAAAAGTTTGGTACTGCGCCCAAACAAAATCTCACTGAAAGCTTATTTTTTGAGATATCAACCTAAAATTTTAAACACAACTTGTTCAGATTTTTGCCTTTGATTTTTTTGCATTTTTAGAGTCCTCCAGGTTTTGAAAATATATATTTTATATAAAATATGAATAATTAAATTTTTTACGTTGTACATTTTCATAAACTCAAACTTCCTATAACTTTTTTTCTGTTTAACTTTCTTAATTTATTTCTCTTCTACAAAAATCTGCCAAATGTCTTCTTAAAAACAAGACCAATCTTACATCTATACTTCAAAGCATTCTTGAATTACAACCATTTAAGTTCGGAATGTGCATTTTCATGTATATTCAAAAAAAGGGGGGCGCTTGAAAAGGAGGTCTTCTATATGCTAGTGCATCTGTTTTCAAGGTTTTTGATGCCAAAGACCCTGAAATATAATAATCTAAATGCAAGGGATCCTACATTTATCATAGGCATTTAATTGCAATTAATCAAGATTAATCACAGAAAATAAATGTGTGATTAATCTAGTTATTTTTTAATTGATTGACAGCGCTAATTATTTTATATACTAAGTGTATTAGAACTTTTCTAAATACCCAGAAAACTGAAAATCATACCGAAATATGTCCCACCCAAAGTTCACATTTCAATAATAAAATAAAAAAAATCGGTAACACTTTACAATAAGGGTGCACTAATAAGCATTAATTCATGCTTAACTAATGCACAGATAATACTGAATTAATGTATTACTAATGATTTTCTAAGCTATTCATTAATGATTGCCTCATTAGCAACTAATGAAGAGTCTGTCTGGTTAATATATTAGTTCATATATGAATTGTTATTAATTAAATGTGTAAGTGTGTATTAATTCCATAATACCTTATTTTATTAACTAATAGTGTTAATTAATTTGTTAATTACAACAATGAGCCAACGCCTTATATTTCAACTTCCAGATAATACAGGTAAACTAACATGCATTAATACATTATTAATTAAAGCATTAGTTGTGTGTCAATTACTACAATGTTTTTGGAAACCAGTGTTTAATAAACAGCTTTTATAAACTCTAGTGATGGTAATTAATGATTAATTAATCATTAGCTAACAAAAATTATGTTGTGACTTCACTTATTGAGGCACATCATTATTAACTCATCATCTAGTAATTGTAGTAATTGACACCCTACTAATGTTGTAATTAATAATGTATTAATGCATATTAGGCTCATTGTGGTAATTAACAAATTAATGAACACTATTATTTAATAAAATAAGTGATTATGAAATTAATCCACAATTACATGTTTAATTAATAACAATTCATATATGAACTAATATATTAACCAGACAGACTCTTCATTAGTTGCTAATGAGGCAATCATTAATGAATAGCTTAGATAATCATTAGTAATACATTAATTCAGTATTATCTGTGCATTAGTTAAGCATGAATTAATGCTTATTAGTGCACCCTTATTGTAAAGTGTTACCAAAAAATCTTCTAAATGAAAAAATAAAATAAAAAATTACTTACTTTCCACTCGAGTCTTTGGTGGGACCATCATTGCCCATGATGAGGTAGATCTCGCCCTCTTTCAGCTCACCTTTGCAGTGCTTTCTCTTGGCAAACACCCGTGTGCTGTCTGGGCTCACATCCAAGTCTCCCACTGAGGTTTAGAGGTTAAAGTCTTAATTCAGCTGAGCATTTAATTAAATAACAAGCTCAGCACAGTGTCCTTTCTTAATTTATTTTTAAAATGCTCATGACTTGATCAGTATCACTCATGATTATTCTAATGCATGTGACACTAATGAACTTGCTATTATTTTTAGGGAAACTAATAAAAAAATGATCACTTACTGTATTGGAGGACCACCTTCACAGATGTTGAATACAAGATAAAGTTGCTCTCTTCAGTAAGTGAATCCACAATGACTTTGAATGCTGTCAGAAAAAGAATATGCATTAGTAAAGGTCATATCTGCTCCAGTTTATAAAATTTTAATGAAAATACTTGACCTTCAAAAATCTTTTAGGTTTTGTTAATGTTTGCTTGTATACATTTGGGTCACAAACCATAGTCAATTTTGGAGTGGTTACAAGCATAATCATATCTGTCCTTTTTAGTGATTTTCATCTCAGTTGTTTTCTTCTCGGTGAAACAACCCCCTGATGACACAGAGACCATTAGATTTTATGATGGCATAAAAATCTAACCAATACAATTAACAATCATCGGAGTTTAGATATGCTAACTGTTTTTAAAATGGGTGTAATTGATTGAATGGTAACAAATTACTGAGAACCTACTTTCTGCACATTGGCACACATCATCTGAGCACAGGACAGAAACCATGTTGCTCCTCTTGGGGGCGCTGTACAGCACAGAACATCTCCTGTCTGTGAAAACGATGGGGATTGATATTTACATCAGTGACAAATCAGAGCATCCACAAAAAAGAAAAAGAAAAAGAAAAAAAAGGTGGGTAGGGGACTTTTGAAAATCTAGTTTGAAACAAGTTTTTGGATATGTACTCCATTTTCATGTTGGTTTAAAATGGTTTTTAAAACTTTTACACCATTTTAAAGAAAAGTTTTGATGTAATAACTCAAACATGTTGTAACAATCAATTGAAAAGGAAATATTCACTATTTAGGTATTTATCATTTTTTAACTAACCAACCATTAAGACCAATAATGAAGAGCTGAGAGTCACATGAGCATCCCCCCCCCCTCTCTCTCACTTCCGGTGCGATTGTTGAGCGAGTGTGTGCGGAGTGGTGTGAGCGCGGTGCAAACTGATGTGAGTGAGTTTTCTTTTTTCTCTCTCCCTTCTTTTTTTGCTTTTCTTTTGGTTGTTTTGATTATGATTTTGATTGTTTGTTGTCTGATTTATTATTAGTGTTGTTAGTTTAGTTTGAGGGCCGTGTGCGATCCGTTATCTGGAGGCACGTCGGCCCAGCAAACACAGGGTTTGAGTTCACTCACGAGACGCCATGCGATTAAGGTGGCGTCGGCGGTGAGCGTCGAAGAATGTTGCTTGGCCGTTGGGGAAATGGTGGGACACGCGAGTGTTTTGTCCGCGTCCAGAATGAATAATGCAACAGTGTTTTTTCTGGATAGTGTAGACAAGGCGAATGAGTTGGTAGAACGGGGAATTGTTATTAATGGCGAATTTATTTCAGTTCTCCCACTTTCCCTTACCAGCTAAAAAGGTTATTATTTGACGCGTTATGGAAAGTTGGTGTCCGCAATAAAAAAAGATTCCGATCAGTAGCGAGTCGCCTTTATTGAAACACATTGTTTCTTTCAGGCGGTTTGTGTACATGATTATTCCAGACGACGCCGATCTGGATCTGACTTTGAATTTTCGGATTGACGACTTTAGTTATGCTATTTACGTCACTACTGGAAAAGTCAAATGCTTTGGATGTGGTAATGTAGGGCATTTAATTCGTAACTGTCCAAACAAAAATACTGAGGGAGAAAAAAAAAAAAACTTTACAGTTGAACAAGGTAGTGAAGAAAAAGATGGAAAGGAGTATGAGGTGCAAGCTCAGGTAGCAGGCTTGGTTTTGGCAAATAATGTTGTGGATCGTACGTTAGAAATTGAGGCTGAACCAGTTTCTTCTCAGGTTGAGCAAGTGGATTTTAATCCTAACGTTCTACCTACAATTAATGATTCGAGTGTCTTAGACACGGTGGCTTCCTCTTCAGAAGGTAAAAATGAAGGTGCGAATGATGAAGAGAATCAGTTTAGGGTAGTTGAAGAAGCACAGTTAACATCGAGAGCAAGAGCTAAATTTTTTCAAGACTCCTCAAAAAAGAAAGATGAAAAATAAGTTGCTAGAAAATAAGCAAGACCGTTGGACTACAAAATGAGGAAACGCTAGTCTTGCGTAGCCAGACCTTCAGACTGACGGCTGAAGGTCTGGAATTCATAGCAGCTTTCTTTGGCCAAGGCCCGCCCATAAGGCCGTTTGACCGACATGTCAAACAACCAATTACAGTTCGTTTCGTTCAGCGTCACGTTTCGGGGCGTGGAAATATCCCCACAACAACAGACCGGCGTGCAACAAGTCTCCACTAAGTGCCTCAAACAAAACTCCTGGACATCTCTTAAAGAGTCTATGCCGTGAACCTCGCATACTTTCTACGTTTAGCTGATCTTGATAAATGCTCATTGTCACTCATGTAAACACAACAGTTTTTCTTTCGTAATCACACGTCTGCGCTTTGTTTCCCGGCGGACCAAAAATAAACGCGACACTCGCGCCCCACGGAAATCCGATAAAATTCAACCAATCAGATGACGACTTCGACATTCCTGAAGTGTTTCCAGTTAAGTGTACCATATGCATCAGACGTTTAGTCAACGTTCCGTGGGCGTGACGTCTGAGGCTGAGACTAAGGAAACGCAAGATACGGAAAGTGACAGTGACTCGTCTGAATGCAGTATGTTTTTTTCGCAAGGTGAAACTACTGATCGCAGTTATGGTCTTGAGGACATAAAATTGTTCCTCAGGGCAACAAAAAATAAAAGGGGTGTAAGAATAAAATAATATTTTCCTGACTTAAAACAATTTGTTGATCGAGCAAAATGTTGGATGGCTAGTGATTCCTTTACCAACAAAGAAGTGTATAGGTTGAAGAAAATTGTGAGGAACATAAGCAGCACCCTTGATAATGATGCTGTATAAGGCTACGTTTACACGTGGCCGGTTATTTTCATAAACGGACATTTCACCCCTCTCCGTTTTCAGAAAAGTGTTCGTTTACACGAACCCGTGTATATGCCGTCAAGAGCATACCAAACCTATAGGTGGCAGTGTAACGAGAAGCTCAAGCCCACGTTAGCCAATCAGAATCCTGAAAATATAGGTCGCACTTTTGACGCAGTGCAAGTTCTGTCGCATACTGTGACGTCGACTGCCTAAAACTGCGTTTTTCTCAGTTTACATGCAAACGTGAAAACGGAGTTTTCCAAAACCTCCACTCTGGCCGGAGTTTTTAGAAAGAATCGTTTTCAGAGGAGAATTCTCCGCTTGCGTGTAAACGAGGGGCACAACCGAAGGGAAATGTCTCCGTTTTTCAAAATAACCATGTACGTGTAAACGGGGCCTAAGAATATGAAGAAAAATAATGTTTTTTTCTTTTTGTGTGGTAAATTGGGGTTGTTCTTTTTCTTTTTCTTCATTATGAGTGAAGTACATATTGCGTCTATGAATGTTAATCGGGCAAGGAATTCTAAAAAAAGAGCACAGATTTTTGAAGAAATGGTACAGAAAAACATAGACATAGCTTTTTTACAAGAAACTCATAGTAGTAATAGATAATGTGGTTGACTGGATGAAGGAATTTAGTGGAATATCTTTATTAAGTCATTATTCAAATGTGAGTGGTGGAGTTGCTGTTTTATTTAGTAAGAATTTTAAACCGATCTCGTATGATGTAGATGAAATTGTGAAAGGTAGAATGTTAAAAGTCAGAGCTGTTTATATAAATTTTGTATTTGTTTTTATTTGTGTTTACACTCCAACGGCACCTATAGAAAGGTTACTGTTTTTAGATACTCTTTGTTCAACGCTTAAAAATTGTTGTACTGAAGATTTTCTATTTGTGGGTGGTGATTTTAATTGCACTGAACTCAATATAGACCGGAATCATGTTGAACCTCATATGGCAAACGTTTAATTCATTTGATTGAGAAATATGATTTATGTGACATTTGGAGGATTATGAATGATAATGAAAAGCAATACACATGGGCTCATGTGCGCGATAATCGTATATCATTAGCAAGGTTAGATAGATTGTATGTTTTTAAACATCATTTGAATGTGTTTAACAAATGTTTTATCACACCTTTGTCTTTTACTGATCATAATATGGTCAGTTGTAAATTTATCTTAAACTCAGTGAAATCTAAAAGTGCATATTGGCATTTGAGTCTTTTAAATGATAAATTATTTACTGAATCATTTAAATTTTTCTGGAAGGGTTTTAAAGAAGATAAATCTTCTTTTAAATCTATACAAAAATGGTGGGATTACGGCAAGGTGCAGATAAAACAATTCACACAACAATATACTCAAAATGTCACAAAAGAATTGAATCGTTCTTTAGAAATGCTTGAAAAAGATTTGATGGATTTACAAAATTTGTCTTAAACCTCAAGTGATAGTAATTTCATGGAAACCCTTTTAAGAAAAAAAATTAACTTAAGGAGTTGTTAGAACATAAAGCACAAGGAGCATTAGTTCATGCTCATTTTTTAAATATTGATCAAATGGATGCACCTTCCAAATATTTCTTTGGTCATGAGAAAAAAAAATGGGCAAAAACGGTTAATCCATGCTCTGCGTTCTGAGAATGGTACTGTGTTATCTGATCCCAGACAGATGCGTGAGGTAATAAGGCGGTTTTATCAGTCCCTGTACAAAAGTGAACTTGAGCCAGAAAAGGGGGGGAGGGGGGGAGGAGGGGGGGGGGGAATCCCAGAAGATCCTAAAATCTCAGAAGAGTCCAATGAGGAACTGGAATGTGGCCTAACTCTGGGAGAGCTCTATAAGGCACTCCAAGATATGGAGTCTGGGAAAGCTCCGGGAGTAGATGGGCTTCCAGTGGATTTTCTGAAAGCTTTTTGGTCGGAGTTGGGAGGTGACCTGCTAGAGGTGTTCAATGACAGCTTGCTGAAGGGTGGGCCGCCGTTGAGCTGCCGAAGGGCAGTAGTTACTCTTCTTCAGAAAAAAAGGAGATCTCACTGAGATTAAGAACTGGAGGTCGGTATCACTTCTGTGCAGTGATTATAAATTACTTTCTAAAACATTAGCTAATAGATTGACTAAAGTAATAGGACAGGTGATCCATCTAGATCCATCTTATTGCATACCAAACAGGTCAATCTTTGACAATATTTCCTTAATTAGAGATATTATACAAGTTTCCAAATTATTTAATATCAAATGTGGTTTTTTGTGTTTAGACCAAGAGAAAGCTTTCGACCGGGTTGAGCATGCTTATTTATGGGACGTTTTAGAGGCTTTTGGTTGTAATGAGAAGTTTTCAAACATGATTAAAATTCTTTATAGTGACATTGAGAGTATTATTAAGTTTAATGGTGGCTTATGTGCTCCATTCGATGTCAGTAGGGGTATTAGACAAGGTTGTTCATTATCAGGAATGTTATATTCTCTTGTTATTGAACCACTTCTACAAACAATCAGGAAGAATTTAGATGGTTTACGGGTACCACTTTGTGATGTTAATTTTTGCATATCAGCTTATGCCGACGACCTTATAATAGTGATTAATAAACAAAGTGACATAAATGTTTTATCTAGATTGATAGAAGACTTTGGAAAATGGTCTTCGGCAAAAGTAAATTGGAAAAAAAGTGAGGCGTTTTTAATTAGGGGATTGGAATGAAGGGAAACCAATTCTTCCTGAAGGTCTGTGTTGAAATAGGTGGGGTTTGAAATATCTTGGAGTTTTTTTAGGAGATGATAATGTTTTGCAAAAAAATTGGGATGGTTTATTACAAAAAGTGAAAGGTCGTTTAGACAAATGGAAGTGGATTCTACCCAACTTGTCTTATAGGGGAAGAACACTTATTGTAAATAATTTGGTCGCTTCACTCTTATGGCACAGGTTGGTTTGTATTGATCCTCCAGTGAAATTGATGGCTGAGATTCAAGCAGTCTTTGTTGAATTTTTTTGGGACAAGCTTCATTGGGTTCCGCAGAGTATTTTATTTTTGCCCAAAGAAGAAGGGGGCCAAGGTTTGGTTCACCTCCAGAGCAGGATTGCAGCTTTCCGGCTGTATTTTTTAGACTTCTTGATGGACCTATGAATGTCAGTTGGAGGGCCAGGCCCGTCGCGACAAGGCAGGCAAACCAAGCAATTGCTTGGGGCCCCGAGCTGGCCTGGGGCCCCAAGACAACGACTGGTTAAGAATAAAATGCAACGACAAACTGCGTGAGCACCCCTTTGATAGTCAATGCAGTAAAGTGCAATGACACTGTTATCGGGATACCCCTCAAGAGGGCCCCTCTCGCTGACAGCAGCCAGCCAACCACGCGATCTCTGCGGCCGGCAAAATACAAAACCTCCTCGGTAGTCATAATGAAGTGGAATTATGCTTCAGGAAGGCAGAAAAGAAAAAGAAAAACAAGATAGTGGTAAGTGATAAATTACACTGGATAAAATAGCTCTACTTGTCTTGTACAAATGGTGTAATTTTGCAGCAGGTAGGCTAGCAAAAATATGTTTATGTTAGCTAACGTTACCTGCCTGACGGCAAACGCTGCTGGTAACGAACAGTTAGTGCAACTTTTCTTTTGCTGTAATATGTTTTTTTAACGGGATAGGGAAGACGCAGATCTGTTCCAGAATCACTGTTTATCGTATTTAATGACATGACATTGCTATAGCTTGTAATAGGTTTTGATGAAAGTGGCATAGCATGCTAAAGCCTACTAACTATTCCACCGTGATAATCTATTTATGGGGGTTAGGAAAAACCACACAATACATTCTGTGCATCAAACATTAGCTTGGGATGATTTTAAGCATTGGTAGGCTAGTTGTGAAAGCAGCTGCATCCCTTCCCTTCTAATATCAAAATATGGAAATGCTAACATATCTTTTCGGTAACACTATAATAACCATCATTAATAGATGGTAAATTGTTAGTTATTTAATCTTTAGTTAATTGTCATTTAACAGTTAGCAAACAGTCTTTTTACCCATCTATAAACAGTATTTAACCAGAAAGAGGCAGAGGAACATGATTTTTTCATAGCTTAGTGTCGTGTGATATACGGTAGTAACAGTTTACGCAAATATGACATTATTTTTATAAGTTACCAATGGACCTTGAACAGTTACTTTATTCTGTGTGGCAATTTTTACACTGTTACATTTTGAAGTACAGTATCAGGACAACCCACGTGTTTTACTGGTACTGTTTATTAACCATTTAACAAGGTATTATAATCATCTGTCGCAACTTTATAATAACCTTCCAGATAATGTTTATAGACAGTTTACAAACCAACTAGTAACCCTTAACAAAGTGTTAGGAATATCTGGTCCGTCTATCTATGTAATGTTTATAGATGTTTAAAAAAATGGTTCTTTAAAGGTTTACAAACATTTTTTAATCATTACCCGATACCTAATATATTATATGATAGACATAATGTGTGTTACAATAAACTGTTAATTTACAGCACTATTAATAATTATTAAACATTATATAATAATGGGGGGGGCCTCCATGTCCATTTTGCTTGGGGCCCCCAAATTCCTTCAAACGGCCCTGTGGAGGGCGATCAGTTGTGTTTTACTAAGGACTGTTGGAAACCTTGGAATGGATAAATCTCTTTTTTTAATGGACCCTAAGTGCTTGGATCTTTCGAAATTGTCGTCTTTTTATCAGCAGCTTTTCAAGATCTGGAGTTTTTTTCATATTCAAAGGACTGAAAATTTTCATTCTATTTTTTGGTTGCTTAATGAACCCTTGTATTGTAATGCAAGACTGGATCTGTCTGCGTCCAATTTTTTACCAGGATTCAATAAGACTTTACAAAACTCAGGAATTTTTGTTAAAACAATTACTGGGCTTAACTGGACCTCATTTTAAGAATGTAGAAGCCGTTACTGTAAAATTGGGAATCAGATCTGTTCGTTCAGTGACTCGATTTGTGAATAAGTTAAAATAATGTTTTACGGATGAAGAAACAATGATGTTAGAGGATTTTTTTGGGGGGACTTATGTCGCTGACAGTGAAGATCCTTTTCCGTGTTTGTTAATTCAACCAAATGTTGAAGAGTATTCAGGGTGTTTCTTTCAACAAAATAAGTATTCATCTGTTGATTTTTTTTTTTCATGTGTGGGGAAAGAGTTGTATAAAATGTGTGTGCTCATTCTTAACAGAAAGACACCCCTTTGCGTTCTGTTTTAAAAGTAGGTGACGATGTAAGACCCGAATGGAGAGTTTTATACAAGCCACCATTATCAAAAAGAACAGGGGAGTTGCAGTGGAGAATCCTGCATGGGGCAATTGCGGTGAATTCTTTTGTTTCAATTTTGGATGATAAGAATAACTCTGGTTGTCCATTTTGTCCTCAAAAAGAGACTGTGTTTCATGCTTTTATGCGAGGCCTCAGACTTAAACCGTTGCTTGTAATGGTGAAAGATTTGTGTAATAAGTTTAATGAGTGTTTTTGTCCCGAAACTTTTATTTTTGGTTTTAAATATGTACAAAAAAAGCGTGTTATGTTTCAATTGTTGAATTTTATTCTTGGGCAGGCGAAAATGGCGATCTACATGAGTAGAAAGAGCAAAATAGAACAAAAAAGCAATGATGATGTTATTGTTGTTTTTAAGTATCTACTTAGAGCAAGAATTTTGATTGATTTTATATTTTACAAAGCTATGTGTGATCTTGCTACATTTGTTTTGAAATGGTGTAGTTGTGATGTTTTGTGTACAATTGTTGATGATGATTTATTTTTTTGTTTTTAGTTTCCTTTTGTAAGTTAAAATTGTGATGATGTAAATAAAGTTTTTTTCAAAATCAAAATCTCTCTCTCTCTCTCTAAAAATGTCTATTTTATCATAATTTCCTAAACAAAAATTGACATATGAAAAATTGACATATGAAAAATGTATGTTATCTTTTCAAAATTCAGCTCTTTAATAAGATTTTATCTTTATTATTATATCGAAACAGTTATAACACCTTAACATTTTGATATTATTCTCCCTTATTAATTATTTATCAAATAATATTTATCATGTCATTAACAAGATGAAATTTCACAGTCCGGTAAAATACTGTACATTTGAACCGCTTGCCTGGTTCATAGTAATCATAAAATGTAGCAGGAGCTGGTTGAACTAATCCAATGGGCACACTTTGCTTAGCTCCGAATGCTATACAGGTCTCTCCTTCATCTATCTGAGGGGTGAAGGAGATACAAGTGTGACTTTTTTTTATTGGGAGATATGATTAATTATGACTGTGTGTTTGTGCTCATGTCACCTCATTGAAGTACAACAGCACTCTTCCACGTGTGAGCTCATAGTGAGAAATATATCTGTCCACCACGTCTTTCAGCTGTTGGAGAGAATGTTACAAAAAATAAGAGAAAAGTAGAAACAACAGAAGAAAGCAAAATGCAGAAAGACATTTCATAAGATACAGACAGATAAATAGTAAAATAGAGGAAGTCTAGATTACACACTTAATAATATATAAATTTCTAAATAAACAAATAATTAAATATATATATATATATATATATATATATATATATATATATATATATATATATATATTAGGGCTGGGGGAATTAACGCGTTAATTTTTGCGATTAATTTGAAATGTTTAACGCGTTAAAAAAAAATAACGCAGCACCTTTTTTTTGCCTCGTTTTAATGATTTCCTGCTGCGTCTGCTATTAAACAGGCTGAAATATGCCGCCCCTCCGTGTTCGGCGATCAGGTTTCATTCTCGCGCAGGTTTCATGAGCGGGTTTTTTCCGCTCAGTATGTGTGTCGCGTTCTGTGCTCCGCACGCGCGTGTGTGTTGGCGCGCTCTGTCGTTAACGGCCCAGCAGCGGCGCTCTCTCCGTTCCGTGTGTGTGTGTGTGTGTGTGTGTGTGTGTCGGCGGCTCTGTCGTTAATGGCCCAAAGGCTTCAATCATGTACCAAGCACTTGAAAAGTAAAGTCCACTCAAATGACGTGAAATTTCTCTGTAGACTTCTGTTTGCTGAGCTCAGCTGGTATAGTCACAACAATGGTAAAATGACCTGCTCTGATCACATGCTCTGGTAATAATAGCTTTGTAGGACTATATTTTGTTTTGATAATTATTAAAATAATAATAACAATAATAACCTGTTAAATTGATTATGTTGATTATTGATAAAGAATAATATATTGATATATTGATGTTTAATATTTTAATATAGGGCTTTTTTCTGTTCCTTTTTTTTCCCCTGTGTTGTTTAATTAGGTGATTCTAAGTTTAAATATTGATGATTACAAGCTTGGGGGAAACGCAATTAATTGCAATTAATTACAGAAAATGTGCAATTAATTAGTTAATTTTTTTTAATCGATTCCCAGCCCTAATATATATATATATATATATATATATTTGTAATGAACTATTACAACAACAAAAAAATTGTTGAAAATATTTTAAATGAAAACATGCCAACAGGTTAATGAAAATATAATCATTATTTGAATTACATATTTAAACTAATTAAAAATACTTTCAAAATGCAAGGTCAAAAGTCATTGGATAAGATTATGGTTGACCTTTTCCAGATCTGTACTGATTGCATCAAAGCCACTAAGTAGAGTGATGTCAGCAATGGCCATCCCTGAGAGTTTCCTTCCCTGTGTGTGCCTGTGAGGGGACAGATGATTATAATAAACATTTAAAACAGCAGATTATGATTAAGACAACTGATTATTGTCAGAAGTATGTTTTTCTCACCTGACACAGACCGTATAGACCACATCATTTTGCATGGTGTCTCTTCTTTGTCTCTTCTTTGTCTCAGTGACCGACTTGGGGGGATCTCCCTTCCCATCTGACTTTTTAGAAAGATCTTCTCCCTTCCCATCTGACTTTTTAGAAAGATCTTCTCCCTTCCCATCTGACTTTTTAGAAAGATCTTCTCCCTTCCCATCTGACTTTTTAGAAAGATCTTCTCCCTTCCCATCTGACTTTTTAGAAAGATCTTCTCCCTTCCCATCTGACTTTTTAGAAAGATCTTCTCCCTTCCCATCTGACTTTTTAGAAAGATCTTCTCCCTTTCGCTCTTCTGAATTTTTAGAAAGATCTTCTCCCTTTCGCTCTTCTGACTTTTTAGAAAGATCTTCTCCCTTTCGCTCTTCTGAATTTTTAGAAAGATCTTCTCCCTTTCGCTCTTCTGAATTTTTAGAAAGATCTTCTCCCTTTCGCTCTTCTGAATTTTTAGATGGATCTTCTTCCTTTCGCTCTTCTGAATTTTTAGAAAGATCTTCTCCCTTTCGCTCTTCTGACTTTTTAGATGGATCTTCTCTCTTTCGCTCTTCTGAATTTTTAGATGGATCTTTTCTCTTTCGCTCTTCTGAATTTTTAGAAAGATCTTCTCCCTTTCGCTCTTCTGAATTTTTAGAAAGATCTTCTCCCTTTCGCTCTTCTGAATTTTTAGATGGATCTTTTCTCTTTCGCTCTTCTGAATTTTTAGAAAGATCTTCTCCCTTTCGCTCTTCTGAATTTTTAGATGGATCTTTTCTCTTTCGCTCTTCTGAATTTTTAGAGGGATCTTTTCCCTTTCGCTCTTCTGAATTTTTAGAAAGATCTTCTCCCTTTCGCTCTTCTGAATTTTTAGATGGATCTTTTCTCTTTCGCTCTTCTGAATTTTTAGAGGGATCTTTTCCCTTTCGCTCTTCTGAATTTTTAGATGGATCTTCTCCCTTTCGCTCTTCTGAATTTTTAGAAAGATCTTCTCCCTTTCGCTCTTCTGAATTTTTAGAAAGATCTTCTCCCTTTCGCTCTTCTGAATTTTTAGATGGATCTTTTCTCTTTCGCTCTTCTGAATTTTTAGATGGATCTTCTCTCTTTCGCTCTTCTGAATTTTTAGATGGATCTTTTCTCTTTCGCTCTTCTGAATTTTTAGATGGATCTTCTCCCTTTCGCTCTTCTGAATTTTTAGATGGATCTTCTCCCTTTCGCTCTTCTGAATTTTTAGATGGATCTTCTCCCTTTCGCTCTTCTGAATTTTTAGATGGATCTTTTCTTTTTCTCTCTTCTGAATTTTTAGAAAGATCTTTTCCCTTTCGCTCTTCTGACTTTTTAGATGGATCTTCTCCCTTTCGCTCTTCTGAATTTTTAGATGGATCTTCTCCCTTTCGCTCTTCTGAATTTTTAGATGGATATTTTCTCTTTCGCTCTTCTGAATTTTTAGATGGATCTTCTCTCTTTCGCTCTTCTGAATTTTTAGATGGATCTTCTCCCTTTCGCTCTTCTGAATTTTTAGATGGATCTTCTCCCTTTCGCTCTTCTGAATTTTTAGATGGATCTTCTCCCTTTCGCTCTTCTGAATTTTTAGATGGATCTTTTCCCTTTCTCTCTTCTGAATTTTTAGAAAGATCTTTTCCCTTTCGCTCTTCTGACTTTTTAGATGGATCTTCTCCCTTTCGCTCTTCTGAATTTTTAGATGGATCTTCTCCCTTTCGCTCTTCTGAATTTTTAGATGGATCTTCTCCCTTTCGCTCTTCTGAATTTTTAGATGGATCTTCTCCCTTTCTCTCTTCTGAATTTTTAGATGGATCTTCTCCCTTTCGCTCTTCTGAATTTTTAGAGGGATCTTCTCCCTTTCGCTCTTCTGAATTTTTAGAAAGATCTTCTCCCTTTCGCTCTTCTGAATTTTTAGATGGATCTTTTCTCTTTCGCTCTTCTGAATTTTTAGATGGATCTTCTCTCTTTCGCTCTTCTGAATTTTTAGATAGATCTTCTCCCTTTCGCTCTTCTGAATTTTTAGATGGATCTTTTCTCTTTCGCTCTTCTGAATTTTTAGAGTGATGATCTCTCTTTCGCTCTTCTGAATTTTTAGAAATATCTTCTCCCTTTCGCTCTTCTGAATTTTTAGATGGAGCTTTTCTCTTTCGCTCTTCTGAATTTTTAGAGTGATGATCTCTCTTTCGCTCTTCTGAATTTTTAGAGTGATGATCTCTCTTTCGCTCTTCTGAATTTTTAGAGTGATGATCTCTCTTTCGCTCTTCTGAATTTTTAGAGTGATGATCTCTCTTTCGCTCTTCTGAATTTTTAGAAATATCTTCTCCCTTTCGCTCTTCTGAATTTTTAGATGGATCTTTTCTCTTTCGCTCTTCTGAATTTTTAGAGTGATGATCTCTCTTTCGCTCTTCTGAATTTTTAGAGTGATGATCTCTCTTTCGCTCTTCTGAATTTTTAGAGTGATGATCTCTCTTTCGCTCTTCTGAATTTTTAGATGGATCTTCTCCCTTTCGCTCTTCTGAATTTTTAGAGTGATGATCTCTCTTTCGCTCTTCTGAATTTTTAGAAATATCTTCTCCCTTTCGCTCTTCTGAATTTTTAGATGGATCTTTTCTCTTTCGCTCTTCTGAATTTTTAGAGTGATGATCTCTCTTTCGCTCTTCTGAATTTTTAGAGTGATGATCTCTCTTTCGCTCTTCTGAATTTTTAGAGTGATGATCTCTCTTTCGCTCTTCTGAATTTTTAGAGTGATGATCTCTCTTTCGCTCTTCTGAATTTTTAGATGGATCTTTTCTCTTTCGCCCTTCTGAATTTTTAGAGTGATGATCTCTCTTTCGCTCTTCTGAATTTTTAGAGTGATGATCTCTCTTTCGCTCTTCTGAATTTTTAGAGTGATGATCTCTCTTTCGCTCTTCTGAATTTTTAGAGTGATGATCTCTCTTTCGCTCTTCTGAATTTTTAGAGTGATGATCTCTCTTTCGCTCTTCTGAATTTTTAGAGTGATGATCTCTCTTTTGCTCTTCTGAATTTTTAGATGGATCTTTTCTCTTTCGCTCTTCTGAATTTTTAGAGTGATGATCTCTCTTTCGCTCTTCTGAATTTTCAGAGTGCTCTTTGGGATCAGAAGTTTCTTGTTCTTTAGCTAAAAATAGATTTTTGTAAGAATAATTGTACAGTTACTGCACCGTCAACACAATAAGTGAAAAATGAAACAAGTTAAATTAAGTCTTAATTTAGCCTTGGATAATTTATAACTCACTTGTGTATTCCACTTTTGCCTCTACAGTCACATGTATTGACAAATCAGCACAGTTGGAGTCTTCCGTAAGAACATAATAAGTCTTTGCCACCTACAGTAACACAAATCCCCATTAAAGATAACACAGCTGTGGTATCCATATATATATTTGGGGTTAGTAAGACTTTTTTATGGGTTAAGTATCTTACGCTCACCAAGGCTGCATTTATTTGATCAAAATTCAGTAAAACAGTAATATTGTGAAATATCAAAATTTAAATATATATATATTTTTTGAATATATTTTACAATGTAATTTATTCCTGTGATGGCAAAGCAAAATTTTAACAGCCATTACTCCATTCTTCAGTGTCACATGATCCTCCAAAAATCATTCTAAAATGCTGATTTGGTGCTCATGAAACATTTATTATTTTGGTAACACTTTAGTTTAGGGTCCAATTCTGACTGTTAACCTTTTGCTCATTAGCATGCATATTACTATTGGCTGTTTATTAGTCCTTATAAACTATGACCATATTCTACATCCTTTAATCCTACCCAATATCTAAACTTAACAACTACCTTGCTAACTATTAATAAGCAATAATTAGTAGTTTATTGAGGCAAAAGTCATAGTTAATAGTTAGTTAATAGTGAGAATTGGACCCTAATCTAAAGTATGACCCTTATTATCAAAGTTGAAAAAAGTGCTGCTCAATAATATTTTTGTGGTAATCGTGGTACATTTTTTATTCTTTCGCTTTTGATCAATTTAATGCATCCTTGCTGAGTTTTCCCCCCCTTAAAATTCACCCCATTTATGGATGGAAATATTATTTAAATCGCTTACTTTCAGTTTAATTTTTCCTTCTCCAGAAAGGTGTACATCTATTCCCCTTCCGGCTAGTCTCTGGGAAGACAAAAGCGATAAGCAGAAAGATAAAGTACTAAAAACTAAGATAACTACAGTTGAGTCATGACTGTCACAGGCACTGTTAAAGGCCACATCCACACAAAGCCAGAGCTTTCCCTATCCGATGTTTTTTTTTTCCTCGTTCTAAAATAAAATCTATAAACACCGCGTCGTCTCAAGAAATATCTGCGTACACACGAAACCACTGAAACCGACTCAAAACGATGTAGTATAAATGCCAGACAGCTATGTGGCGCTGTAATTCTGCCACAGAGATACACTAAAAACAGAGAAGAATACTTGGAGCATGCACATAAACCTTGCGCACAACTATATAGGCTCAGTAGCTTCTTCTTTTCCTTTTTTTTTACCAATAACTTTATTGAACAATATGAACAACCATAAATGGCCTGGTACAAAATAGGGATGAGTCACGATATTAGATTAGTTAGCGGACGCATAAAGCTTGCCACAAAGAACCGGAAAAGTAATAATTTATGGGTCAAATATAGCAAGGAGACATTTTAAGTGTTTTTACGTGTTTTTAATTTAAGACATTTAGTGTTTTCTGTGTCAGTCTCGGCTGCAAAGATGTTGACTATGCTGACTCGCCATCTATGTAACGTGCCTTTAGCATACCTGTCAAGTATCCCGTTTTGGCCGGGAAAGTCCCGTATTTTACCCTTCTTTCCCGCCGTCCTCGCGTATTAGTATTTTCCCGTAAATCTCCCGTATTTTAACCCGCTTTATAAAAATAAAAAAACCCCGGACGGAGTAAAAAAAAACAAAAAAACATTCCCAATCTGAGCTCTGTCACTAGGCTCGCGATAACTGCCACCTGCAGTAGCCTACTACAGGTACTGTAGGTGGCAGTTGTCGTGAGGCTAGTGTGTGATGTAGGATGATGAGTGACAACGCGGGAAAAAAACAGAGACGGATGATGGACGCTACGACAGAGACGGAAGGCACTCCTGACAAAAAAACAAAACCCTCATGTAAATACCGCTATCAATGGGACAGCGAATTTACTTTTCTGAAGAGGAGCAGGGTGGGGGACAGTCACGCGTTTTGTAAGTTTTGTTACAGAGAATAGTTAGACAACAGAACTGTTTGCGCTCTACTCTCATGTAAAATTAACCACTCTGGTCCAGCCCACAAACACTCCTTCCAAAACAGTCTTAAAGAATGCAAAGTCCGCAACAAATTTGTACAATAACTCACTAAGAGTAAAGAAAAGTTATGTGAAAAGAAAAACTGTAAAAGAAAAGCAATATGAAATTAAAAGAATGTGTGGAATGAAAATAAAATGTTTACATTTGTCATAAAGACAAGCAATGTTAAATGAACAGAAAATATGCAAATGAGCCTTTAAATAAATGCTCTTCATATATAGCCCTTTTTAGGCTATAACACCTGTCTTAAAATGTAAGGGATAGGTTACTGGAGCTTGGTTGGGGTGGTGGGACTGCTCGCGGTGGGCGCCGGAAAATTTCCCTTATTTTCAAATCCAAAACTTGACAGGTATATGGCCTATAGAGAAATGCACATTTCATACGGATTACATAAGAGTGTCTGTTTCTTTTCGTTTTGAATTGTTTTGTTTAAAAGTAGACATTTTAATATCTAACAATTTATGCAAAACAAAATTCACTTTAAATAAAGGCTTTATACAAATCAAAACTTAATGAAGTGGTCAAAATGATGTCTCCCGACATGCTGTTCACTTTTCATATAATCAGCATAGATGAAATAAAAAAATAACATATTATTTAAACATAAATATGAAACTAAATACGTTTTCTTTCATGGCTACAACATTTAGGCCTACAGTAGGCTACAGAAATGTTTTATGTCGGATTGGAATTTGAGCGAACGTGCCTTTTTACCGGTGAGCATGGGGTGCGGTTTTTTAATAATAATCAAATAATTCCCAGCAATCATCGATACATAATGTCTTAATCAGACAACAGAAAAGCATCATAGCATAAGAAATCAAATAAAATAAATAAATAAAGAGGTAAAATAAGAAATAAAATAAAAATACATTCAAGTAAATAAATATAAATAAAAAAAAAAAGAAAAGAAAAGAGGCTCAGCTTCTGCAGTACGAACACAAACATGTACTCCGCATATTGCTATACGTGACTTAACGGTGTCTGACTAGTCGACACATGGGGTAAAGACATCATCGTTTCACAAAATGTACGGATTGGCTGTACACAGAAAACGCAAGGGTTGTTGGTGTTATCTGCTGTTAACTTGGGGTGTGACGAGATCTCGTGCCACGAGATCTCGCGAGACTAAAATGTGACGAGATTTCTCGTCGAGTGAAAAGCTGTGTCGCGATATCGCCATGATTAGCAAAGAATTTGCCACGTTCACATTACATTACGGTGTACACCGCGGCACCGCCTCCACTCACTGTCGTTTTGCTATTGTATTGTAAACATCTACTCTGCTCATCCAGCACGAGTTGCAGTCGCACACAGACTGTGACAGTGCTGCAGGAATCACAGTTCACTGATCGCGTTACGATGGCAGAGGATTTGTTGCGCAACAGTCGATCTGAGATGTCTTCTGAGAATGAGATGTCTTGATATGTCTGAGATGGCGGTTCACACAGAACGTGTTTTTCCATTCCAGTGCGGTACTTTTCCATTGTTTTTCTATGTAAACGCGCTAGACGGATGTGTAACCTTGCGCTCGCGTCTTGCATCTTTTGTAGTGTGTCGCGCATGACACAGCATTCTAAAAACGCGGCGCTCAAGTTAAAATCAGATCCCCCATTCCACTGCCAGCGTATCGCATTTTACACAGCAAAAACGCATTCTGTGTGAATGGCCCCTTATCTTGTAGAACGCGCGCTCAGCACCGCCACTACGGAGTGAAAATGAAAGTAAAACACGATGCGCGCAAATTAGACTGCATACAATAGCCCGTCTCCCAATATCAAACCTATCTCTGGACGTTATAGTTGTGGCTCTGGTCTCTGTTTTGGTCTCTGCTTGCACTTTGAATACAGAGAGAGTTGGCCTACTTTGATTATGGTTGCACTTGCTCTTAATTATCGTTTGCACTAATAAGACTAAGAAAAACTGTTGTTTTATACAGTTTTTATTTCTATTTTCAATTTGTGAAAAGTAGTTTTATTTGGAGGTCACACAGCCTCAGAATTTCTGGAAGCTCATAATGTACAGTAAGGTCTGAAGAGACTCGTGTGAAATCATACTTGAGAGAAGCTAGTCAGTTGAGTTTGTGGTAAAACCTTTACAGTGCTTCTATATTGTTGTATTTTAATGTATTTGATAATTCATACTCAAAGTAGAACTGAAATGACATTCATTACAAGATGATTTAGTTACAACATTTCAAAATGCACCTGCAGACTATTTTTCCAGTCATGAATTTTGTCATTGAGGAGTTCTATCAAATATTGTGCAAAAATCTCGTCTCGTCTCGTTCTCGTGAACCCAATCTCGTCTTTGTCTTGTCGTGAGATAACGGTCTCGTCACACCCCTACTGTTAACTAAACTTTATCTGTGAATTCTGTTGTATGAGTACAACCACAATTTAAACTGTGTGAGTTTAAACCGTGTAAGGAGTTGGGCGCCAATTTGTTTTGAGTATCCACTCCTTAACTTTTTCTCCTGTTTATTTTTTCGTTAGTCAGGGAGAGAGGTAAGATAACTGTCTTTAATTTTGATTTCTTTTAGTTAGGGAATTTAACTGGGTTTATGTTTTGTTTGTTATTTTGGCCCTCTCCTGACGATTTGGTTACTAAACTAATTTCTTTACCTATCTGATCTTCAGATTATTTTATAAATATATTGGTTAAACCTTTAATAAAGAAAATAAATATTTAAGTAAACTCTTTCAGTTTCCTTTTGTGGCAAGGTGTGAATCAAAGGTGTTGTGTAAACCTTTTGAACATAACTGTGAGAAAGACAGAGCTGGGATAGAAGAAAAGGAAATTTCTCACGTTTATTTCTTTGTTTCTTTATTATTGTACATTCCCCTTTAAATCCCCTAGACTGCAGAGAGGGGGACCGTAACAATTGGGGGCTCGTCTTATGCATTCTATTGTGTAATATTGTGGATACATCACACTTGTATAGCGCTTTTTTGGACACTCAAAGACGCTTCACATGGGGAATAAAACAAAACAAAACAACAAGGGGTTTAAGGAAAAGCTAGTTTGAACAGGTGGGTTTTGAGTACTGATTTGAAGTTTGGTAGTGAATCGGAGTTTCTGATGGATGTAGGGAGTGAGTTCCAGAGGGTGATAGCGAAGGCTCGATCCCCCAAAGTCCGGCGGTTAGTGCGGACGATCGGAGTAAGGCGGTTGGTGCCAGCTGAACGGAGGTGGCAGGTGGGTTGGTGCTGTTCCAGGAGCTCAGTGAGGTAGGGCGGGGCCAGGTTATGGAGGGACTTATATGAGGAGAAGGAGCTTATATTGAATCCGATAATGAACAGGTAGCCAATGGAGCTGCTGGAGAACGGGGGTGATGTGTTCTCTAGACCGGGTGTGGGTTAGGAGGCGGGCAGCTGAGTTCTGGATGTATTGCAGTTTTTGTAGTTGATTGGTAGGAAGTCCATAGAGAAGGCTATTGCAGTAGTCAAGTCATGAAGTTATGAATGCATGAATGAGGATTTCAGCTGTTGACAAGGTAAGGGAGGGGCGAAAGCTGGCAATGTTGCCGAGGTGGAAAAAGGATAGTTTAGTGATATGGTTGATGTGTGTTTGGTATGAGAGGGTGGAGTCCATTATGATACCAAGGTTTCGGACAGAAAGGGAGGGGGTGACATTATGCCCGTCGATAAGGAGATTAAAGTTCTGAATAGAAGAGAGGAGAGATTTTGGGCCGGTGATAAGGAGTTCTGTTTTACTGCTGTTGAGTTTAAGAAAATTATTGTCCATCCAGGTTTTAATATCGGAAATGCAATCGGTGATGGTGGAGAGAATAGCCGGGGAGATGGATTTGGTGGACAAGTAGATTTGGGTATCATCGGCGTAGCAGTGAAAATGGAGTCCATGGTTGCGGATTATCTGACCGAGGGGAAGCATGTAGATGGTGAAGAGGAGGGGGCCGAGCACGGAACCTTGGAGGACACCATGGGTGACAGGAGAGGTGTGGGAGTTGCAGTTGTTAACAGAGACAAAATAGTGACGGTCAGAGAGGTAAGAGGTGATCCAGAGAAGTGCTGTACCAGAGATGCCAATAGATTTAAGACGTTGAAGGGGGACAGAATGGTCTATTTGGTTCAAATGCAGCGGAGAGGTCGAGGAGAAGGAGGATGGATATGAAACCAGAGTCGGCAGCAATGAGGAGATCATTTGTGACTTTAAGAAGGGCTGTTTCTGTGCTGTGGCGTGTACGGAATCCGGATTGAAATGTTTTGAAGAGTTGAGAGGAGTGGAGATATTGATGGAGTTGCGTGTTGACGGCACGTTCCAGAATTTTTGAAAGTAACGGGAGATTGGAGATGGGTCTGAAGTTATCCAGATTGTCAGGGTTGAGGCCAGGTTTTTTCAGGAGGGGTGTGATGGATGCAATTTTTAGCGGGGATGGAACAGTTCCAGACGTAAGGGAAGTGTTGATGATGATGGTGATGAGAGGGATGAGGGTTTGTTGACAGGTTTTGAAGAGAGGAGAAGGGATCGGGTCAAGCTGGCAGTTGGAGAATTTCATGGTTGAGAGAAGTTTGAAGGTGTCAGAGGGAGGCAGAGGAGAGAAGGAAGAAAAGCTGTGGTGTGTCAGCGGAGTGAGTTGATATTCAGGAAGAGGAGCAGCGGAGGAAGTGGATACTCTATTTGCTGTCAAAGTGACACCAAAATGAATGGGAGTCAATGGAATGCTAACAGCAGGTGATGTTCTGCTACAATGGCGGCTCCCGGGGAGGCTTCAGTTTCCGGCGGATGGATTACCCCCTTGCCCGCCCTGAGTGAGCTGGACACCGTCCGCCATGGTTTCGACGCTGGAGCAGCTGTAGAATGTCTCCGAAAGCTATTGAGGTGTTTTGTTTTTTGGATGTTAGAATAAACATAGCAGTCTTCATATTATTCTCGTTGTTACTCGAGGATTGATCAGTACAACTGCTCTCGTGATCCAGCTTACAGTCTCCAGAGCGACAGGACTAACGTTCCTGATCACGGCAGAAATGAAAGCGACAGCTCGAGCTCATCGAGTCGTTTTACAGATATACAGTTTACCAGTTTATAAAGCACCCACTGAAAAGGTGTGTATATATTTGTTTACTGTTAGTTGTAATGAGTTTTTTGTGTACTTCGCTGTGTAACGTTATGTTCCATGATAATGAAAGGGAGAGAGAGAGAGAGTTTATGGATAAGACTTAATGCGCACTTCTTATACTGTGTTTATTCTTACAGTGATTTTCTGCAGTAAAACTAACGCTTCATCTTTTGTGTGATAAATAAACTTAATTTAACTCATCAGTATATTTTGGTCATCATTCAGACGGGGTCTACTACAGCAGGCTTGTATAAATAGTGGAGCAGATTGCACTGATTGGACTGTTTTTGAAGCTGCTACCACCGATCTGGATGAGCTCACAGAAACTGTAACATCATATATCAGTTTCTGTGAGGATACATGCATTCCTACCAGGACATTCTTACCATTCACTAATGATAAACCATGGTTTACTGGGAAACTCAAACCGCTTCGTCATGCCAAAGATGATGCTTACAGAAGTGGAGATAAAATCTTGTATAACCAGGCCAGAAACAGACTGACAAAGGAGATCAGAGTTGCTAAAAGAAACTACTCTGAAAAGCTGAAAAACCAGTTTTCAGCCAACGATCCGGCATCAGTCTGGAGAGGCCTAAGAAACATCACAAACTACAAGACACCATCCCCCCGATCTGTGGACAATCAACAACTTGCTGATGATTTAAATTCATTCTATTGCAGGTTTGAAAAGCCCAGCCTCACACCTCACACCCGCTCTGATCTGCACTTCACACATCACCCCCTGCACCCCCTCTCCTCCCCCCTCCTGCCATCCAACCTGAGCTTAAGGTCTGTGTGGAGGATGTGAGCTGAGTCTTCAAAAAACAGAAGACTAGGAAAGCTTCAGGCCCAGAAGGCATTTCATCTGCTTGTTTAAAAGCCTGCGCTGACCAACTGGCCCCAGTCTTCACGCAGATCTTCAACAGATCATTGGAGCAGTGTGAAGTTCCCTGCTGCTTCAAACGCTCCACTATCATTCCGGTCCCCAAAAAAAAACAAAATCACTGGACTTAATGACTACAGACCTGTCGCTCTCACATCTGTGGTCATGAAGTCGTTTGAAAGACTGGTGTTGGCCTACCTGAAGATTATCACTGGACTCCTGCTGGATCCCTTTCAGTTTGCTTACAGAGCAAGCAGGTCTGTGGATGATGCGGTCAACATAGGACTGCATTATATAGGACTGCATAATCTCGACAGACCTGGGACTTATGCACGGATCTTATTTGTGGACTTCAGTTCGGCCTTCAATACCATCATGCCTGATCTTCTCACAGCCAAACTGACCCAGCTCTCCATACCATTCTCAATCTGTCAGTGGATCTCCAGCTTCCTGACGGAAAGGCAGCAGCAAGTGAGACTGGGGAAACTCACATCCAGGACCCTCACCATCAGCACTGGCGCCCCCCAAGGGTGCGTTCTCTCCCCACTGCTCTTCTCCCTGTACAGTAATGACTGCACTTCTACAGACCCCTCTGTCAAGCTCCTGAAATTTGCAGACGACACCACTGTCATCGGTCTCATCCAAAACCGTGACGAGTCTGCTTACAGACTGGAGGTTGAACAGCTGGCTGTCTGGTGCAGTTATAACAACCTAGAGCTGAACACAATCAAAACAGTGGAGTTGATCGTGGACTTCAGGAGAAACCCCCCTGCACTCCCCCCTCTCACCATCATGAACAGCACTGTGGAAGCAGTGGAGTCATTCAGGTTCCTGGGCACTCTCAGGACCTGAAGTGGGACAATCACATTGAGTCCATTGTGAAAAAAACCCAGCAGAGACTGTACTTCCTTCGCCAGCTGAGGAAGTTCAACCTGCCACCGGAGCTGCTGATCCAGTTCTACTCGGCCGTCATTGAGTCTGTTTTAAGCACTTCCATCACTGTCTGGTTTGGTTCAGCTACCAAATCAGACATCAACAGACTACAACGGACACTCCGGACTGCAGAGAGGATTATTGGTGCCCCCCTGCCAACCCTCCAGGACCTGTACTCTTCCAGAATGAGGAAGAGAGCAGGTAAAATCATCACAGACTCCACTCACCCTGGACACCAACTGTTTGAACTGTTACCGTCAAGACGGCAACACAGATCACTGGCCATAAGAACATCCAGGCACAGGAACAGTTTCTTTCCACAGGCCATTTCCCTTCTGAACACGTAACATACCTCCCAAGGCATATGCCTGTAAGTGCAATACTCACACTGTCTAGTGCAATATTCTCTAACTCAGGCGATATTTATATCTATATTTATATTTATTCATACTACTCACAATACAGTAAATATGTTCATAATCTGTGACCCTACTTTTGTACTATTTCATTTTTTTTTTTTCTTTCTTAGAATTTGTATTACTATGTTTCTTGTTGTATTTGTATTTGTATGTGTTGACTGGAAGCTTCAGTACCAAGAAAAATTCCTTGTGCGTGCAAGCACACTTGGCAATAAAGCTCTTTCTGATTCTGATATAAGTTATAAACGTTATTAAAATAAACATACCTGTTCTATCTCTATTCAGTATATATTCTCTAGCTCTGTGGGCATTATTGTCCGACTCGAACACCGTTACTGTGAGTTTCTGTTTTGATATTGTCGTATTTCTTTGAGATGAGATTGTCCTGGCTCTGAGTGCTAGCCGGTTAGGCTCCGCCCCCTGTGCGTGAAACCGCATCTCATTAATATTTTAAGGAGACACACTAAAACGGAACGCAGCCCCCAAAAAATGACAATTTAAACATGCTGTAAAAAGTTATCTGTGGGGTATTTTGAGCTAAAACTTCACATACATACTCTGGGGACATCAGAGACTTATTTTACATCTTGTGAAAAGGGCCATAATAGGTGCTCTTTAAAAAATAATAGTAATTAAAATTTAGTTATAGTTTTTTCTACTTCACACAGTTTCCCATTAATGTAAACCTGATGTATCTAATAATATAATACAAATAATATCATCCAAACATTGTCTTTATTATGAAGTGGGTTTTTGGTAAATATTATATATATATATATATATATATATATATATATATATATATATATATATATATATATAGTGGTATGAAAAATTTTGGATTGTAAAGAAGAATGGTCCAAAATACCTTCCTCCAGAATCCAGACTCTAATTGGAAGCTATAGAAAGCGTTTAGAGGCTGAAGGAGGATGCAAAAGGAGTATGCACAAAATATTAAGTTAATTATTATTTAGTGGTGCCTAAATTTATGCACATGCCTAATTTAGTTCATCCCTAAATAATTCTTGCACACTTTCCATAAATCATATAAACTTTATTTCACTTCTCAAATATCACTGTGTTTGTCTCCTATATGATTTCTTATCCAGACAACCAATGATTTATAAAAGAAAATCATGAAAATTTACAGGGGTGCCCAACATTTTTCATATCACTGTGTATATATATATATATATATATATATATATATATATATATATATATATATATATATATATATGGGGTTCACACAATTTCAAGCAGCAAAGGCTGATCTTATATTAGCTAGCTACAGGTTCAGTCTGTTTACCTTTAATTCTGTTTCCACTTTCTTTTCATTTTTGTCCAACTGCAGCCTCTCCATCTCAGACCTTCCTGGAACAGTGAACTGTGCATTGACTGCAGTAATGGGGGTTTGTGGTATAGTCAGTGCATACTCTGTGAGGGCTTCCAAAGCCACGATAGTATCCTAAAGTGTGTTTGAACAGTATAATTAGTATTCTCATTTTATAATTCCTTCTTCAGATATTCTTTGGCATTAAAATACACACAGTAGGAACCCTGAAAAAAAAATATTCAGTCGCTTAGACTCACCTGTGTTGATTTGAAACCTCCTTCATAGTTCTCTTGTGAAGACAAGAAGCATGCGGCTGCATGTGCTGTTATTAAGTCATTCTGTTCTAGTGCAGTCATGAGAGCGTATGCGGTGGTCTCTACTGTTAACGCCTCATTTACCAGTCGCATATTGAAGTCATCTTTCCACACAAGACACTCTCCCTCTAATCGGTTCAGTTGAGCAGGTGAGAAGAAAGAATTTACATAAATAACACCAATGAATTACTTAGATGATTCTCTTTATTAAAGTACTTCCATAAACAAGTCAGTATATGGTATGATACCTGGTTTTGCAAGACTTTTGAGTTTCTTCCAGGCTGACAGTGCTCGAGTTTGGTCAGTGAGGCAGATAGACAAGCAGTACGCCGTAATGGCCAATGCATAGGGTCTTTTAAGTTCACCAGCCCGTTTAAGAAGGAAGTCGGTGGCACGATACATACTTTTCTCCTAGTCAGCATAAAAAGACAATATTTGTTATCCTTTATTACAACATCACATTCTTTCATTTGTCTCTCTAGCAGGTTATTTGTCAATCCAGGCTCACTGGAAATACTGTATGTGACTGACAACAATTCTGCAAAACACAACCTTGTTGAAGAAAGCTAAAACAGCAAAAGATTTGCATCTCGCGCTGGTGGTCCAGCAGTGGTCCAGCGATGGTGGCGACGGGACGTACACCTCCCGTCCCTCCTTCAGGGAACGTGGGTTACATGCGTAACCAAGACGTGGGAGAGTTGGGCCAATAAGGAGCAACTAGCAAATCCTACTCCCTGACTTTGCACAGTGTCTGTGTGAGAAGGCTCACTGGGGGAAACGCATACTTGCGTAGGCCCCGGGGGGCAGCTGTGTGCCAGTGCATCTGTGCCTATAGGGTCCCCTCGTTCAGGGAGTAGAACAACTGGCAATAGGACAAGTCCGGAGAGGCAAACAGGTCTACATGTGCAGCTTCAAAGTTGTCCCATATCCACTGGACCGCCTGGGAATGGACTCTGCACTCTCCAGAAACCACAGGCTATCTTGAGAGCTCGTCGGCTGCACGATTGAGCAGGCCCGGAATCTAAGTGTCACAAAGCGACCTCAGATGCTGCTGACTCCATAGGAGGACTACAACGGACCTGGACCTGTGCAACATGCGGCAGGAGCATAGACCACCTTGATTATTGATGTTCACAATGGTTGCAGTGTTGTCTGTAGCAGTTCGTGCTTGCCAAGTAGCAGCTTTTTGAGGCAGCACAGCGCAATGCGTACTGCTAACAACTTGAGGCAGTTGATGTGCCAATGCAGTTGGGGTCTGTCCAGCTCCCTGCAACCTCATGCCCGTTGTACGTGGACCCCCAACCGGTGGTGGAGGCATCCGTGGTGACCACGTAGCAAATTAGCTCTATGAAATACTAATAATCAATAGTAACTTGTTATAATTTATTATAAATATTTGGATCAGTTAATATAATTAACTTAAGTTAGTAAAATTAATATTACAATCAACCCATCTGTTCGCCCTGTGAACACTCAGTGTTAATTGTTTATTAATTCTAAGAAATATTAATTTCCGGGGAAGGGAAATGTCTTTCTTACTGTACAGTACTAAGAGCCTGTAGTCAAAATCTAAATCGTAAAGTAAACCTTGTTGAAAGCAGAGAATCAGAACCAAACATGTATTGTGCACAAGTTTTATTAACTAAATCACAAACATAACTAATCTACACACACACACACACACACACACACACACACACACACACACACACACACACACACACACACACACACACACACACACACACACACACACACACACACACACACACACACACACACACACACACACACACACACACACACACACACACACACACACACACACACACACACACACACACACAGGAAAAAGGGTGACAGAATGGAACCGGAAGCAGGAAATGGAACTATGGGAAAGATCCATTAATGGATCTATGAAAAGAACCATCAGCATATCATTTTCAGAGCACCTCATTAAATTGATACTTGCAAGGGTTGTGCAGTGGATACAATTATTTTTTTGGGTGATCAATTATTTATTTATTTTCATACAATCATTGTTTGCACATTGGAGAGGAAACACCTTCACAAGAGAAAAATAGGCCAATTACATCATCATTGAATATACATAAGCACATTAAAATGTTACTTATTCTGATGCCAGTTTCTCTTCTCCTCCCCATATCCTACCCAGCCCAAAACCACCCTCCAACCCCTGACAAGATTCGCTCAAGGTATTGAGCCGAGAAAACAAACAAAAAACACATGGCCTTCACATTTCACACACACACACACACACACACACACACACACACACACACACACACACACACACACACACACACACACACACACACACACACACACATACACACACATACACACACACACACACACACACACACACACACACACACACACACACACACACACACACACACACACACACACACACACACACACACACACACACACACACACACACACACACACACACACACACACAGCCCCCTCCCACTGCCACCCGTCCACCCCTCTGACATCCACAGAGATCCGCACCACACCATAGAACACAGAGCAGGACATTGGATATTGTGTATATGTTAGATAAATATCTCATACCTGAAAGTATCAAGCACATCCTAACCTCTTCCCTCACACCATAAAATCAAGAAAAATCAGATGTAAACAATAGTAGAGAGAAAAAGTCTGACCTTATCTACATCATTTCATTTATTTTCTCTAATAGCTCTGACCAACAGTCAATATTGGAGGTTTTGGCATAATGTAAACGTGCTGTAGAAAGCTCTAATTGAACAATGTCCCGATAGGAGGAGAGCCATTTCCTCATTGACAATGTATGTGGTGGTTTCCAGCGACAGACTATCATTTTTTTGGCGGCTGTCAAACCAGCCAAAAGAAGACGCCTTTTGTTAATAGTTAGCTTTAGAGACGATGTGTCATTGAGCAGAAGCAAGCATGGAGAGAGAGGAATGGGTCCTTTGATAATACTAGACTTGATGGATGAAGCACTATGCCAAAATCTATTGACCTCTGGACACTGCCACACCATATGGTAAAAAGTAGCAATGGTATTGTCTGGACAGAAATCACAATATTGGTTGTCTCTAAGTTTCATTTGCTGTAATCTTCGCGGGGTTAAATAGGACCTATGAATTAATCTATAATGTATCATTTGATGATCAGGGTTTCTAGATGATAAATAAATATTTGACCAAACCACAGACCAGTCTGGGTCCTGGGAGATGTTAATATCTGTCTTCCAGAGTCTGATAAGTGATAAAGGTTTATGTGAAGCTGTAATCATGAATTTATATAACTCTGAAACAATACCCTTGATTTTACCCTTAGTGTCAAAAATTACATGAAGGGGATGATTCCCCAACTCAATACCCCAAGGAACTCCCTGAGCGCACATAGCTGTGCGTAACTGTAAATAAAAAAAGAAAGTGCCCGGCAGATTATAAGCTCTCTCTAGGTCATGGAATGCACGAAGACCCTGTTCCCCTATGATATCCTTAAGGACACAGACCCCTCTATTGCACCACTGAGGGAACATAATTGGTTTCTTATCAATTAAAAGCGATTGATTATTGAAAATAGGGGATTGAGCGAAAAATGTGTTTGGAATTTTGGCACATCGGTGGACTTTATGCCACACCGTGAAAAAATAAGAGATTATTGGACCAAAATTGCGTTTAACTATACTATGAGGTATATTAGAATATACCAGACTAGACAGACAATATGGATATGTTAAACGTTCTTCAATGGGACGCCATGACACCAAAATCTCTGGATTCGACCATATAGCAATACAATTCTTATACCAGATACAATTATTGAAGTTATGGAAGTTGTAATCGTTTTCTTCTCCGTTGGAGGAAGAAGATATGATGAACTTGCCTTGTTAGTTCGACTCTGTTCTGGTTGAAAGTTTTCTCTCTCTCCATGAGCACATGGCTGAGCACATGCAGATTTGTGGGCCAGAGAGGCCATGCTGGCACCCAAGGAGTGAGGAAGTCGGAAGAGTAGATGGCTGCCCATTCAGTAATGGAAAAGTTGCAGTTTTCCTTTGAGTTGGATAGAAGAAAATTCAGTCTGACTCTGTTGGGAGAGTAAAGGCCTAGCAGGCTGTGTTCGCAGCCTGCAGGGGCCCATGGGCCCCGGTGGGGGGTACCCACAGACATTAACCAGAAGTAGCAGCAGTAGAGTCCAGAAACAAGAGAGCAAAGGTGAGAGTTGCGATGGACTTATTCTGCATTGAAATGAAGGCATTGTGCCAAACTCCTGAGATTGTCCTGGATTCTGTTGTGGTTGAGAGAGTCCTCTCTCTCCTGAATGAGCACATGGCTGGTTGTGAGTCAAGGCCTGCTGGGGCCTGCTGTGGCCAGCAGGACAGCACGGCACCCTAAACGTATCGAAAAAGCCAAGAGAACAAAGGTGGGAGTGGAGAGGCTATTTAAAGCTTGACAAAGGCTCCACACCCTGCACGATTGGCTCAACCAAAAAGAAAGGAGGAATTTCTACACACAGAATGCTTGTACACTTGTTCTAGGGGAACTCCTGCCCAAACAAAGGGTCTGACAAGGACTGAGGGTTTGGTGCCAGGCCGGGGTGATTGTTTGGCGCCAGGCCAGGCCGGGGTGATTGACTGCCATATGCCCCAGGAGCCTCTGAAAATGTTTCAGTGGGGCCGCTGTTCTGCTCTGAGGTGTATTCAAGCAGTTTAACACTGACCAAACACGTTCCTCTGTGAAGCGTGCTGTCTGGTTGACTTAGTCCAACCCCAAGTCCCAACTGGCTAAAGTGCCTGAGCACCATGTCCTTGTGTTCGCACTACTATTCCCGAGACTGAGCTAGTATCAGCCAATCGTCGAGGTAGTTGAGGATTCGAACATCACACTCTCTCATGGGAGCAAAAGCCACCTCCGCGACCTTCGTAAAGACAGCCCGAAGGGTAGGACTGATACACTCGACCCTCAAACTCAAAGCACAGGATCGGTCTGTGGCACTGGAGAATCGAGACATGAAAGTACGCGTCCGAAAATGCATTTCTGTGTCAACATCTTGAACGGGAGCCTGTTTAAGGCCTGGTTCAAAACTCACAGGTCCAAGATCAACTGTAATCCACCGCCTTTCTTGGGTACAATGAAGTACGGGCTGTAGAAACCAGTCTTCATATCGGCTGGAGGGACCGGCTCTATCATGTCCTTCTCCAGTAGGGCTGCGATCTTCGCTCGCAACACAGGGGCACCCTCGTTCAGCACGGTGAAATGGATGCCTCTGAATTTGGGCGGACGCCGGACGAACTGAATCTCATAGCTGAGTCTGATGGTATGGATGAGCCAGCTGGACGGGCTGGGGAGCGCTAGCCAGGCTTCCAGACACCCTGCCAGGGGGGCAAACCGGACCACAGACGTTCCCACCATTGGGCAGCGAGGTGGAAGGCAGGGACCTAACTCGGATGGCATAGCGGCCCGAAGTGCGGTCTGAGTGTGTGGTGCAACACTCACCTGACTGCACCAATCGGTAGGGGACGCGTCAGAAGGCATTCTCACGTTCTCAAACCACATCATGCTGCCGGCTGGCGATGAAAGAGGGGGCTGAGGGTGGCAAGGCATATTGTTGCACACCGCCAACCTCGCCCTCTTGAGACCCACGAACCGAGAAAATCGAAGAGCTACTTCCTCCATCCCTGGGTCACCCGTCTCAGGGACGCTTGTACTTGTCCTTGGCACCTGGTTTGGCAGCGGCTGGGACGGGTTGGGCGGCCTTCCAGCAGTCGGCTCCACACTGAGGCCTGGGTGAAACCTGCTGCGCATGCCGAGCGGGGAGCGGAGGTGGTGGCAGGAGGACGCCCTCTGCAACAAGCAGGCGTAGGATCTGCCAGGGCAGGATGTGTCAGATCGCCTCCCTCTGCTTCTTGGTGGCAGAGAACTGCAGGGCGATGTTCTACACTGCATCGCCGTATAGCGGAATAGGCCGGCCTGGGAAATGGGGGAGTCCAGGAACCGATACTTCTCGGTCTCCCTCATGTCCGCCAGGTTCAGCCAGAGATGGCGCTCCTGGACCACAAGTGTGGACATTGCCTGACCAATTAAATGTGCGGAAACCTTTGTCAGGGCAAGGTTAGTTGCTGTACAGAGCTCACCCATGAGCTCACGGTCAGGGCTACCCTCGTGCATATCCATGAGTTCTTTGGCTTGATGGACCTGCAGGACATGCAAGGAGGAAGCGCCTGTCCACATGCTCTGTAAACCTTGGCCATGAGAACGGACAATAACTTGCAGGCCTTGGATGGGATTACCCCTCCAGGAAGTTGCATCACGACAGACCGCTTAACCGGAGGGATACCCACGTTTCCTTTGGCTGAACCACCGTCAAGGGTAGTGAGCGGGAGGAGTTACCAGCTCTGTTTCTGGCAGAAAAATGTGTCGTCCACGACCTGGTAACCTCCTCGTGCACTTCCGGAAAGAAAGGCACTGGGATAACAATCGTCCAACCTCGAGGGTTCGGGACACGATCGGTTCCACTCAAGACTTTCCTGGTGGCCTGGGAAAGCATAGCCATCAATTCTGGATCAGGCTCGGGTAACGCTACTCCCTCAGAAGGGGGCAGCGCAGATTCAAGCTCACCTTCCGATGCTGCGATTGTCATCTGGTCGGCAGGGAGAGCTCCAAATGAAATGACTGGCTCAACATGAGAGGAGCCAGTGCGTTCAATCGAAATCTCCACAGCTTGCGGTGTTTGTGAAGAGTGAGGGACCCATGGGGATTGGGTACCGGGCAGGGAAGCCTTCACTGTTATCCTCAATTCACCTTAGGTATTCGTAGCCCTTTTCTGGGGTTGGCCAGAAGAGGAACTAGATCGAGGGATAGTAGGTAAGGGGAGCTCAACTCGTTTAAGATATAGGAGTCTTGACCGTTACACAGAGATTGTCATGTTCCCATAGTGAGAACATGAGTCATCCACAAACGCTGCATCAGCATGATGAATAATCAGGCATGTGATGCAGTGTTTGTGACCATCAGCCTGCACCAGGGAACGACCGCATCCAGACACACGATTAATATTACATCTTGACAAAGACGGAGTCACACACGTGTTTGCTCTTTCAGGAATTAACTCACTCAGCTGTTATTAAAACAGCGATCTCTTTGAAGACGCCCTCAACACCAACACTGCTAGAGAGGCTTCTTCCTGAAGAACGCTCGACACACTCGTTGAATTCGACACTCTCAGAGACTACATAAAGAAGATCTGTTCAGCTCCGAAGCGAAAAACAACTGGTGCTTGCATCCGCTTACAATTTATACCCACGCTGCGGGGCGGAGTGCGATATTCAAATCTCTCACGCCAACGTGCATTGGCTCTCTGACGCGATCCCAATACGAAAGTATGTCAAACGTGACCGACTGAAAGGGGACCCCTAAGACCCCTAATATAAGAACAGTTATAGTCATTTATATTTTTTTTATTATTTCTTATAAGTAATGCATTTGCTTTTTCAATGTGCATGCTCATAATCCATTATACACTGAAAGGGTCATACTTCCTGGTTCTAGTAAGAACTCTAACTGCTGCGTTTTGGACAAGCTGGAGTTTGTTTATTAAGTGTACAGGGCAACAAGCCTGTAGAGCAGGGGTTTTCAAAGTCTAAGACAGTGGGCCTCCCTTTTGACACAACTTACCCAATGGTTGCATGGTTATAATTTTCTCTCAAATATTATCAATCTTGCAAGTAAATAAGTTTATTAAATCATTACTTCAACTATTGGAGTGAGGACAAAGAGTAAAGTGAGGACATTTTGGCCGGTCCTCACTTTCTGAGACCCCTTTAAATGCCTGTTTGAGGGTCAAGACTTGGTTTTAGGGATAAGGTTATAATTAGGTTAAGGGTAGGTTTAGGGTAAGGGTTTGGGTTAGGCACTTAGTTGTAATGGGTAAGGTTAGGGTAAACTGCTAGAGATTGCATTGTGTCAATGAATGTCCTCATAAAGATGTACAAGAATGTATGTGTGTGTGTGTGTGTGTGTGTGTGTGTGTGTGTGTGTGTGTTGACCTTATACTTTGCATTCAGGGTTTTGTGTTCAACCGAGAAACTTTGCAGTGTTCAAAGTGTATGATACAAAATGATACAATCACTGGTTCTTACCACATTGGTTAATTCTCTGCCCAAGAAAGGGAGGGAATGATAGAGGGCTATCGTGATGAAAGCTGTTAAAGAGGCATCTTCCTCAACTCCTCTAATACCTCCCTACAACAGAAACAATGAATATCAGCACATTTATTGGAGTACCACAGGAATGCAATTCCTGTTTATACTATTTTGCAATGATTGAAATGATGTTTGACATAGTAAAGTCTTTTTGCAAAACCCCATGGTTTACTGGAAAATGATGGAAGGCATTCAGACCTGCATTTCCCTGTGTATGACTGGATTAGCATCAGTGAAGGACCCATCTGAGCTCTGTGTTCCAATCAGATATGTGACTGCTTGGCGGATGTCCTCCTTTGAAATCAACTTTTCTATTGAACTTTGCTGTTTAAGAGTTCCTATCTGTCCTTCAGCAACAAGGGACAACACTTTCGCCACCAGCGCAGTTAACCTACGAGAAGTGAGAAGTCAGGATTTAAAATAAACAAAAACAACTACAACAACATTTTATTTGCAAAAAAATAGATATGGTAGGTTGAATTGCACAAAATAGGTCACATTTTTGGCATCAAATGCACATCAAATTTACAATCACATTCAAATGCACATTAACTTTACCAGGCACTTGTCGGATGGTCTTGCCAAGCTCCGTAGGATCCATCAGGCTTTTTGAACATTAAAATTCGCTCATAACCTGCCAGGATAAAATGTGATGCCACAAACTTTTAGAGTCAGAGCAGGGTACAGCCTGACACAATCAAATTGTGTTAAATCATAGGCCTTAGTCAATAAATAAATTATATTAAAAAATTTTTTGCAAACAGGGGTGTGTGGGATATTTGGGGCTGCCTGAAGAAAATTCACCCAAAATACTAATTCTGTTATTAATTTTTCACTTTTATTTCAAACCCCATGTCATTTTCTTAAAGGGGTCTAATGATGCGATTTCTTGTTTTCCTTTTTCTTTAGTGTGTTATGTAGCTGTTAGTGCAAGTATAAGATTTGCATATTTACAAAGCTCATTTACAAGTCTCAAACCCAAAGAGATATTCTTTGTAAAAGTTAAGGCTCAGCCACGCCTTGCTAAAACTCTTCGTTCAAACAGAGTCTCATAACACCGCCCAAATGTATACGCAAAGAAAGAAGGCGTAACTTTTATTCTAGCTGTATTATTGTTGCCGCCAGCACCGCCATGTTGTGGAGATGCTGGGTTTTTCATTGCGAAAACCAAACTACTTTGTTTGGCCTTCCAGAAGAGGACACAATTAGAAAACCGTTTAAGCATTATTTACAACACTGTTCCAGAACAGTAACAACTAAAAATTTCGACCGTGTGCTGCACATTTTTTGGAGGAGCTGTTTCCAGAACCTGCGAGAGTACAAGGCCTGCTGTGTACAAAGGCTGATTCTAAAAAGTCATCATGTATGCATCTTTGCATGTACATTCTGGCGCTTCTGAATCACACAGTCTGTAAGTATGGTTTCATATTTTAAGAATTTGCTACTGACTATTCAAACGCGAGTTTTGAGCAGTATAGAGTAGCGCTTGCTTGTCATTTCTACGATCACAAATGCAGACATAGTTTTGTTTACATAGTGATTTCTCACACCCGTAGCGCTGCACGTCATTATAATTATAATCAGTAATTATGTCCCCAATGAAATAAAACCTTACCAATCTGATACGATCTGGTCCAGTCGTGATGACAAAGTTGATAGATCAGCTTGTACATCTGCATTTTCCGAATCAGATTCGGGCTCGAATTGATAATAAGGTAGAACTGACATTATCACCTGTCATTATTGTTTGGGAGCTAGGGTGACCAGACGTCCCGAAAAATTCAGGACAGTCCCGAAAGTTCTACAAATAAACCGTAAGCACGAATTTAGATATGCATTGATAAGCTCATTTTCATTAATTTATTTTGTTGATATGGCTGGTGTACCAGAACCCCAACCCCAATTTTAATGTTTTTTTTTTTTTTTTGCTAGACTAAAGACTAATGACAGACTGTTTGTCTTTGAATAAAAATATGTTTGGTTCAGGTTTGAAATTCATTATCTTTTATTATAGGCTATGTAGTCTAATATCATAGTAGGCCTTGGCATAGATGAGCAACAATAATGTACAGTATGTGCAAAATAATTACTTTTTTTTAAACCTAAAAACGCGTAAACACATTGCATTAAACCAAATACACAAAATTACGTTCTTTTTAGAACCATCATACGACCCCTTTAATGAAAAATGTAAATATTTTTTTAAAAAGACTGTTTTTGACATAAAATGGCATGTACCCCTGTCATTTTTTTACATATATATATATATATATATATATATAGGCTATATCTTTTTCTTTTATTATGTGGCATACAGGTACACCAAACCTTGCTCAATGTAATCCAATGCTTTGTCTCTGGACCCTGCTCCCAGTTTCAGCCAGCACTGAGTTTTGTCTAAGAAGCGGACTGCCAAGGCAGTTGGAGACATAAAGATCATAGTCTGCTCTCCGCAGCCTTTTGGTGCCCGGATCAGATTTTCCACTTTGGATGGTGAGAGTAATGGAACAGCAGTGGACTGGACAAATACTACTTCTGCATTCAAAAAATTTTAGTTAAATCTAAGATAATACAATAAATATGGGTTTGAACTTACCCAATAAGTGATAATGACTATGTCAGAATTTCACAGCATTCACAACAACTAAGCTTTAAAAATATGTTGCAGTGGACCTTCTAGTTTGACAAACAAGTTGACATCCGTTTCAGGAACAGTGTTGTTTGGGAAAAATCCATTGATAAACAACTGCCGGTCACTTCTACCTGATGGGCAGAGTTCAGGTATTTAGATACGTGTATAAATACGTATATAACATATTCATACACATAATGTCCCAAACTTTGTCAGAGCTTTAAAAAAAAATAGCCAAAATATGTGTATATCTGTAATGGGTGATCGGTAACACTTCAGAATAGTGTTCTATTATTAAAGAATAACAACACAGGAACAAATTAGTTAATGACTAACAACACAGGAATAAATTAGTAACTACAGAACAGTATTCAAAAGTGTGACTGGTGTGAAAAAAAGTGTGAAAGCTAACAATCTCACCATCCAGATTAATAAAATAAGTCTGCTCTTCTCTCATTTCCACTCCCTCATTCTGAGACATGAAGAGAAAGACAAAAGATAGATTTTAGAATCACTGGACTCCAATTGTTCCACACTGTAAAAAAATGGAACCTCTCCAAGTCAAAATATTCCAGTGACTGGTCACATCTAAATTTTAAAATTGGCACAAGTGAAATTCTGTAAAATAAATTGAATGAATTGTTGCAATAGTCTGTTAACATTGGCTCAATGAGAAATAATATGTCAGACTAAGTGAAACATTTAGATGTTATCAGTCACTAGAAAACTGGGGATGTAATTAGTTTTTACAGTGCAAAAACAACAAAGGATATGGGATAAATTTGGGTATTCTGATATTCCCCTTCCCCTTACCTTGACCAGGAGCATCTTTTGAACAGAAGCCACTTTAGTTTTTTCTTTTTCATCTTCATAAAGTGCAATAGTGATAGGGATTTGGCCTGTTACCATAGGAACGGCAGGAAAAGTCACAGTTTGAGATGACTGTTGCTCCAGACTTATTCTGACAGTGGAAGAGGAAGATGCTGACCCGGGTGAACAAAGACCATCCACTTTCTTCATTTGCACAACAAGCTGACCAGGAAAGTGATGAACAACGTATATTAATCTCAGAAATTATTTGTCTACTAATGTATTAAAATATACAATGTTTAATGTAACAAATACTCTTGTGATGATTTCAATTTGGTTTTATTTAAAACAATTATCAAATGACTGAACCAACTTGACTACACCAATTAAGACAATTTTAAGGACAGGTGGAAATAAATTACTTAAGGTAACAACAGCAACTTTTTGTTTCAATGAATGAATTAATTTAATAATAAATATAAATAAGTTTATGCACTAGTAAAATGTATCTACTGTAAATGTATGTACCAGTCATTATTGTCAAAGTGGTACGATAGTGCAGTGAATAGTGCAACTCAGTGTTCTAAAAAACAAACCTCTCTTTTCATCTTTCCATAATTAAAGATCACCACAACTATAGACAGTTGCTCAAAGCGCTTGACCGAAAAGGGAAGCCTCAATGATATAAAGACGGGCTTAAATACAAGGAGGTCAACAGGCTCTGTCACACAAAAACCTGTAAGCAATTAAAATAAAAGGTTTAGTTCGTTGGTGGATTGACATTAAATTTGATAACAGTGAAAGGGGGAAATTACCATGGGATGCAGATAAGCTGAGAGCCTGGATCTCCCATGTTGTGATAGAGTGGGGTAAATGGATTGTGTGTCTGGAAGAAAGACCTGGTCTAATTACATCATTATACAAGACCTTTGTAAACACTAACACTTATCTGTTTAAAAAAAAAAGGAAACATTTTAAATTGTAATAACTTTATGTATAATATTGTAAAAGTGAGCACTATTTCCCTTCGACTTTCACATATTATGGACTTAAATGTAACATTTATATATTCTTACTTTATAGTTACAGAAAGAGAAGCTACTCACCTAACTTTTCCTTTCACATCCATCTGCTTAAACCCAAAGCTTGGAGGGAAGTTTCTGCGAAATATTTGTATTTCAAAATCAAAGAATTCCTCATCTTCATAAAAATCAGCACCTGGGGAGATTAAATATTTGTGAATCATTTGTGATTTTTATGAATGGCATGTGGAACATGGAAGCGTGGTAACAGCAAAACGATTTCAATATATAACAAAGTAACATGCCAACATAAGGGCTTAAATATGAGACCGAGACACATGAAAAAAAGGAACCAATGAAAACAAGAAACATGAATAGGGAAGTGTCAGGGTTCTGCCCTGGCAGCTTTGTCTGTGTTGTGTTTAGCTGTGTCCGGGGCTGCATCCTTTGAAGGCACGGCCTTCGAAGGACTCACCGAGACTCGTTTAAATGGGAAAGTATAGTCGATTGCGTCACCGCGGCGCAATCAAGCCTGTCCCAATTCGAAGGTCCTTCGAAGGCTCCTTCAAAATGCGGCCAGCAACCTGCAAATACGTCCTTCTTTTCCCGTGAATGCAGGATACATCAGAAGGATCCTTTGCAGCCTTGCCTACCTTAGAATGCATTGGGCGCCGGAGACAAAATTGCCAGATTACACTTTTAAATGCAAGTATTGAGTTTCAGTTTAATTAAGTAATGTATCTGATGATAAAAATTAAAGAAAAACATATATATTTAAATATATATTATATATAATACATAAAGGTACATAAGTACAATAAAGGTTCAAATGTTGACTTATGTTACAACTGTGTAATTTTACATAGGCTAGTTTATACTATTTAGACTTTATTATGTACATAGATTGACCATGGTGAACAATTTTAGAAATTTGCACTATTAATCACACTAGTCTACTTTAATGTTTCACAAGGAAGTTTGTTTTGAAAAACTTTTATTTTGTACAAAATGGCACAGTCACACCTGTGGTGTTCCCGGCCAAAAATGACTGGCCTACAAAAAATAGCTTATAAATCACTTGTTATGCTATATTATCACTCAATATTGGATTCAATCTTTTTGTCAACTTGTTCTCTTTCAATTAGGACTGGTTTTATATTTCTGTTTGCATCTGATTAATCGTAGGCCTCATTTATCTGAGAGTAGGCATCTCATTTTTTGAGTAAAAAAAGCATATATATAAATGATGTAGGAAATATTAAATAAATCTGAAAAGGATTTGCACTATTGATCACACTAGTCTACTTTAATGTTTCACAGGGAAGTTTGTTTTGAAAAACTTATATTTTGTACAAAATGGCACAAAGTTATACTTATATTATGCTGCTATCCATTCTACCCTTTAACCCTTTAGAACCTGAAGCTAAAATGGGTGTTTCACATATTTAGTTTTTTTTTACAGTAAAATTCTAAAACAATGTGCTATCTTCATGTGCAAGGTGTAATTTTTTTTCAGAAAAAAATTGGCTTTCAACAAATTACAGTTATTGACCATTACCGTGTGAGTTGAGTTTGAAAATAGAATTTAAATAGACAAAAATAAAAATATTTATTTATTTATTATAATATAATATAAATACGTATATAACATATTCATACACATTAATGTCCCAAACTTTGTCAGAGCTTTAAAAAAAAAAAAGCCAAAATATGTGTATATCTGTAATGGGTGATCGGTAACACTTCAGAATAGTGTTCTTCAGATCCTTCTTCCTTGAATCGCACCTCCTCTGCGACCTATTCCTCTGAGGAGGGGCGCGAGAGGCGACACTGAATCTCTGGCCCTGACTCTGATCCTCGAACTGGGATGGGCTGGGCACCCCCTGGCTGTCTGGGCGTGGATTCGGGCCGCAGTAGAATGCATGATTTCAATGCAGCCGAGCGTCCCTTCGCCTCTGAACTTTTTCACCACCGTCTCAACGGAGGCGCCGAAAAGTTCAGATGGCAAAACCGGGGCATTGAGGAGAAAACCCTTTTCTTTCTCCCCGATGTCAGCCAGGTTCAGCCACAGATGTCTCTCTGTGGCCTCCATCGCCGCCATCAACCTTCCAATTGAGGCAGCGGTTTGTTTTGTGGCCCGAAGAGCCAGATCTGTGGTGCGGTGCAGCTCGTTCACTGTGTCAGGGGTAGGGTTGGGTATTGAGAACCGGTTCCATTTTAGAACAAATTTCCAAAAACCGGGGATTCGATAAGTCGCACGCATTTCGATTCCGCTTATCGATTCCTAACTTTGGGACAGTTCACATATTGTGTTTTTTTTGCGCGTGCAAATTTGTTATTTCAAATGTAGGGGCGCGGCAAGCACGTTCACAATAGAAGCGACACGGGCGCGACAAGCATGTGGTGCGGCACGCTCATTTTTCCAGGCGCGCCTATGCCTCGGCGAGATGAAAACATAATTCAGGAATCTATTTGGTTTAAAATCTTTTTTATTTTGTTTAAAATGGAGATCACGATTACATACATCAGTCAACTACTCAGAATAACATATTTAAGTCCTCCATCATTGTCCCCCTGCCTAAAAAAACTTATATTTCCAGCCTCAACGACTACCGGCCAGTTGCACTCACCCCAGTGGTGATGAAATGCTTTGAAAAGCTGGTCCGGGGTCACATTACATCATGCCTGTCAAAAAGCCTGGACCCACACCAGTTTGCATACAGAGCTAATAGATCCACAGAGGACGTCGTAGCTACAGCCCTGCATGCTGCATTGTCCCATCTAGAGCAGCAGGGGAGCTACGTACGGGATGCTTTTTGTGGACTATAGCTCTGCATTCAACACCATCCTTCCTCAAAAACTGATGAACAAACTGATGGACCTATGCATTCCATACCCCACCTGTATGTGGATTAAAAGATTTCTCACTTGTAGCACCCAGAGGGTGAGAGTGGGCCATCACACATCTACGGCCCTTAGTCTCAGCACCAGCTCCCCATAGGGCTGTGTATTGAGCCCCCTGTTGTACACTCTCTACACGCACGACTGTACCTCCACCCACCACAACAACATCATAGTGAAGTTTGCGGACGACACTACAGTTGTGGGGCTCATCACTGGAGCAGACGAGTCAGCTTACAGAGAGGAGGTAAAACATCTGTCGGTGGTGTAGGGAGAATAACCTTCTCCTTAATACTGTAAAGACCAAGGAGCTGGTGATTGATTACAGGAGGGAAAAGACTGACATCGCACCACTCATCATCAGCGGGGATCGAGTGGAGCAGGTGTCGGACTTCCGTTTTCTGGGTGTGTACATTGAGGAGGGTCTGACATGGAGCGTAAACAGTGTGAAGGTGCTAAAAAAGGCCCAACAACGTCTACACTTCCTGAGGGTCCTCAGAAGAAATTACATCACTCAGAGACTGCTGTTATCCTTTTACAGGTGCTCCATAGAATCTATCTTAACATACTGCCTATGTGTGTGGTTTAGCAGCTGCACAGTAGTCCGGAAAAAGGCTTTCCAACGGGTCATTAACACGGCAGAGAAGATAGTCGGTTGCCCCCTCCCTACAATGGTTGACCTTCACAGTGCTCACTGTGCCAAAAAAGCTCAGAGCATTATCAGAGACACTTTCCATCCCGGCCACTCCTTGTTTGAACTGTTGCCATCAGGCAGACAATACAGGACAGTCAAATCAAGAACAAACAGACTTAAAAACAGTTGTTATCCAACAGCAATAACCACCCTTAATGCCATAAAAAAACATTCATAAAACAATACTATATAGGCCTAGTTAGATTGTGCAATAACTATAACTATGACAAAATGAATGGTGGCATGTATGTGTATCTCCAATAAGGAGATTTTTTTTTTTTTTTTTTTTATATTGATTTACTGATGCACTAACAGTTTGGCACTTTTAAAATTTCATTGTACAGGTTACAATGACAATAAAGGACTACTACTATTTAGTCTAATAGTCTATTTAAAATCAGCACCCAAGAACGACTTCTTGGAAAACAGCCAGGAAAACCAGGACAGCATATTACAGCCTCCGATAACACCAGAGCGACAGCCCCTCTCACCAGACACGTTATCCCTCTCCCCAGCATCTCCACTTCTGTGCTTCTCAGAGAAAATAGAAAAACTGGTGTATGCTGGAACCAAACTATCCCACTCTTTTGCAAGCCCCCAGATATCAACCAAAAAACGTCAGACCCTGTAACAACCAAAGCCTGCTGACCCACCTCGCCCTCCCCCTCCTCCTGTGAGAACTCTTCGGCCTCTGCCAAAACGAAAGGGCTCACACCCTCCTCCTTCTGCTCGAGGTGAGCCAAAAACAACTGATACCAGCTCTCAGTTATATGTGTGGGGTCTCCGCTATGATAACAGTAACTTTCTCAAATGTTTACAGAACAAGCGGGAACCCAGTGTGCCGGTATCTTTCTCTATTGCTGTTCGATTGCATAATAGAAAGTCTAAGGCCTTCAAAAGCTGTACAGCAAACCCATCTAATCTGGTGCCGATTACACGCCAAACTAAGATTGCTGTGGGGACAAAAAGTAAGACTGTTAAGTTTAGCACTTTAAAACATACGCTCACTTAAAAATAAATCACTTCTAGACAACAACTTAATAACCACATACAACCTGGATTTTATGTTTCTAAATAAAACTTGGCTAATAGACAGCTACAGTGCAACAGTCCTCAATGAAACATCCCCTCCTGACTTTACATTTATGAGTGTCTGCAGAGTGGGTAGGAGAGGTGGGGGAGTAGCTGCTCTTTTAAAAAATGTCTATCAATATAAACAAATATCATTTGGTAATTACCCGTCTTTCGAATAGCTGGGTTTTGTGTTAAAAGGTGCTCCACGCATTTTACTTATCATTGTTTTCAGGCCTCCAAAATACTCTTCAGCCTTTGCTGAGGACTTTACAGAACTGTTATCAACAATTTCCTCAGAGTTTGACTGTTTTGCTATTGCTGGAGATTTTAAGATTCACATAGATAATGCAGAAACCAATATGGCAAAAGAAATCAAAACTGTTTTAAAAACTTTTGCTCTGACTGAGCATGTACATGGACCCACACACAATCGTGGACACACTCTAGATTTACTTATCAGTAAGGGTCTAAACATTTCATCGATTGTTATTAAGGATGTAGCACTGTCTGATCATTTCTGTATTTTCTTTGATATATTGATCTCTCCTGCCAATGAAGCTAGATCTGTGTCTGTCAAGAAGAGATGCTTAAATGAGAACACTATACTATTTATGAAGGCTATATCTTCAACACCAAGCATATCTGCTGACTCTGTTGATTTTCTCCTTGATTCTTTTAACTCAAAAGTTAAAAGTGTAATTGATGATATTGCTCCTGTGAAAGTCAGGAAGAGTGGTAGACAAAAAGCACCTTGGAGAAACTCAACATCAGTGCAAAATATGAAAAGACAATGCAGAAAAACAGAGCGCATGTGGCGGAAGACAAAACTTGTAGTCCATTATAACATCTACAAAGACACCATCCATACTTTCAATATGGAACTAGGCAAAGCTAGACAGATTTTCTTTTCAAATAATATAACAGCAACTTAAATAACACACGCACTCTTTTTGCTTCTTACTGCTACTGTAGAGAGACTGAGTGTATACTGTATTCATGATTTGATGTCACATCTGTAAAAGTATTGGTCTTGACCATATTGTTACAATGATTAGAGTTTCCACACTTATAGTTACCTCTTTTTGTGCCTAGCCAGGTTTTATTCTGTACATGAGGCATATAGCTTTTCACAAGACTATATTTTAGAGTAGGAGCTTGTTTAAAAGTGATAGAACGCTGCTGCCAGGATTCTGAGCAGAACCCGAAAATATGAACATATCACACCAGTCCTCAGGTCTTTACACTGGCTCCCAGTTACATTTAGGATTGATTTTAAAGTATTATTACTGGTATATAAATCATTTAATGGCCTAGGACCTCAATACATTGCAGATATGCTCACTGAATATAAACCCAACATATCACTCAGATCATTCGGATCACATCAGCTAAAAATACCAAGGGTTCACTCTAAGCACAGCGAGTCCGCTTTTAGCTACTATGCCAGCCGCAGCTGGAACCAGCTTCCAGAAGGGATCAGATGTGCTCTTACAGTAGTCACATTCAAATCCAGACTTAAAATCTGTTTAGCTGTGCATTTATTTGAATGAGAACTGTGCCACTGTTCGTCCGACTGTTTGTACTGTATTTTATTTTTTTATTCTTAACTGTTTTAATTATTCTTATTTCTTTTGATTATTTTAATTTATTCTATGTAAAGCACTTTGAATTACTATTGTGTATGAAATGTGCTATATAAATAAACTTGCCTTGCCTTGCCTTGCCTACTTGTTTGAGCCTTTAGTTTGTCATTTATTTATTATACTTATATGCATCTCCCTGCTGGCCTTTTTAATTATTTAATTTCCCTCTTTCTGCCTTTTCTTTGTACAGAACAATTTATCACTTCAGCCATACATAAATAAAAAAATTACGATCACGATTCTTTGTTATTTTTCCTACCCGTACTGTATGATTTTCCTGTCCACTATCTGTATGGTCCTTGACTACTGGTTTACTTTTTTTCTGATTAACTATTTTCCACTATTTATTCCCACTGCAATGTTCATCCTTCATTTCCGGAACACTGCCAAAGCTACGGTATCTTCTTGAAATCCACCAACCCTTGCTCCATCAGCTCTCGACAAAGTAACATGGCAAACACAAGGGCTTAAAAACAAGACTATGGGGATCACATGACAAAAACAACCAATGAACAGACAGAACTAATAAAACAAGAACCAATAAAATCATGGCTGCATCCGATACTTCCCAACTATATAGTAAGTGAAAAAGAGAATGTGACAAAATAATTGTGGACAATCGCAATCGGAATGTGTCCGAATTCACAGTATTCATAAACAGTGTTGTGGGTAACGCGTTATAAAGTAACGCGTTAGTGTACTCTAATTACCTTTTTCGTGAAATGTGTAACTTAACGCGTTAGTTTTGTGCGTTAAGTAATCAGTAACTTCGTTATTTTTTAAAAAAAGTAATCCGTTATTTTAAGGAAAGGAAAATCCCGAATAAAAAAATTTCCCCAGGATCAAGACAGTGTTTCTGCGCTTCAATACCCCACCACCCTCCAGCGAACCCGTGGAGAGGCTGAAAAGTCTCGTTTACATGCGCTTCATTAAGGCACACGCGCGCGGTCTCCTGCTCTCTCTCCCTCTCTGCCGTGCACGCGCTGCGCGGTTTGGAGCACAGACTCTGTCTCGCGGGCGCGCTCGCTCTAGATTCCGGGAGGTTTTAACTAATTCGCGGGCATCAGTGAGCCGCTATCAATATGCAGGAGACTCCCGGACCTTCCGGTAGACTTGGGATGTCTGCATTTCTATACTGAATTAATATTGGCATTATAATTATTGATTTTTTTATTGAAATAATAGCCCATCCGCGCATCTCTACTACCCGGGCTGGGAAGGTGTGAATTTTGATTAATATGTTCTGTGATAATAAATAAATAAAACGCTATGTGGAATAGCCTATTGATGACTGTCTTTACTGTTATTGTTATCCTGCAGTGTTAATTTAGTCGGATGACTGACGTTATTCATTGCCAGGAGTCACGACTTCTAGGTGCATTTAAAGGGTCTGTCAATCAAGCTGCAGCATGTGTGAGGCGCTGCAAACGGCTTTTAATTTTTGGTAACGCATGAGTACTCTAACGCGTTACTTTTATGAATAGAAACGTAACTGATTACTTTTAATTGACGGTAACGTTGTAACCTAATTAACTACTTTCCAAAGTAACTATACCCAACACTGTTCATAAAAGAGTAGGCAAAAAGTACCCGGATGACCTACTATTTTCGGCTAGATTCTGAAGTGTTTAGACACTTTACTATCCAATGAGGCCATATGGGAGAGGATTTGTGAATGGCAGTGAAGTGACGCAACTGACACTGGTAAGTCAAATATATAATAATGACAACATGGCGGATGTAGTACATCTGGATTACATTCATACTACTGTACGAATAGACTTCGAATACTACGAATCCTTCTTGAAATAGAAGGCAAGAAGGCAATTTTTGCAGCCATGAAGTAATTACTTATTAAAATAGAGTATGTGATTTCAGATGCAGCCCCTGACACATCAAACAAAGGAACCAATGAAATCAAGACACGTGGACAGAGGAAGCACATGACAGGGCCACATGACGGGAACAGGGAATCACATGGCAAGACATGAAAGACATGAACATGAAACAAAACCAAGGCAGATATGACACTTTGAAAGCACTTTTAGTTTTTTTTTTTACTGACTTGTGCATGCATGATAGCTTTTCATTAGAGGTTATACTTACTTTTTCTATCCCCTTTCTTCAGGTCCTCATCCCTTTTTTTGTCTCTTAGCTGGGTTGCAAACTCACAGCACTCTTGGAAGGCATTTGCACAGTTTGTGTTTCCCATTTTGCTCACTCTCTTTGCTCTGTCCTTGCAAGCGAACCTCATAGGAACCAGGGTGAAACCATGGTGACAACATTTCTGCAATTCATCTATCTTAAATGCAGCCTCTAAGGGAAAAACAAATAATGAGCAAAAGGAGTTGACAGTAATTGCACAGCTTCAAAAGCAAAACCAGTTCAAGTATGGTCTAAGTTCTCAATCTCGTCAAAACATAAATTGAAAAATATCATGCATAAAGGCTATGTATAGCAACAATAATTGAAAAAAAGAAAAAGAAAACATACATTTTATATTAGATGCACTTAAAGGGGTGGTATAATGCCTTTTTCACAAGATGTAAAATAAATCTCTGATGTCTCCAGAGTGTGTATGTGAAGTTTTAGCTCAAAATACCCCACAGATATTTTGATATAGCATGGTAAATTTGTCACTTTTTGAGGGTGAGCAAAAACGCTCTGTTTTGTGTCTGGCCCTTTAAATGTAAATGAGCTGCTGCTCTGAGCACAGAGGGCAGAGTTTCAAGAGCTGGTGTGTTAGCGGCTCCGATTACCTCACGTTAAAGTAGAAACCTCACGCAGCTCCGATTACACACACTAAAATGTCAGAAACTGTTATTTTTATGTTTAAACCGGAGTCAGACAAAGATGGAGAGACTCAAGAAGAAGTGACAACAAATGCAACAGGACGTCTCTGAACGGTTAGTTGATGAATTTATGTTGCTGATGTGGAGTCAACTATCTTCAATTAGCATATTCTGTCATTATAGTCTATAAATCGCTCATATAGGAACTGTTGTAAGATGCACACGTGACTTTCTATTGCATGTGTAAGATCCGGCTGATCTGCCCAACTTCCGGTTTCCGGCCAGCCGGTGAAGGACGCGCGTGTTCTCGTCTTTTTAGCGTTGCAAAGTAATTTGGTTAAATAAGACACATTCACATATGCAATTATCTCGTTTTAATCTGACTCCATGAATTAATAAGGTTCAATATGACCAAAATAAGGTTATGTTTACACATTTTGTAAATAGTTACAAAATAGGTTAATGTGATAATAACTTAAACCATTAATTGTACCCAGCATAAATGTAAAATGTTACCAGAGAGAGAGAGAGAGAGAGAGAGAGAGAGAGAGAGAGAGAGAGAGAGAGAGAGAGAGAGAGAGAGAGACAAAGGCAGATCGCCTTTTCCTCAAGAGCAGACCAGCATCCGAAAAGAGACAGAAGAACAGTTACAACAGTTACTGTTTTGTAATTTTCCCCCCGACCATGTGACTAACACCCAGGTGTGAGATATTCAAACTGACCAATTAGACAATCACAATTTCCCCCATTGTCCACAACCTCTGGCCTACAGGCCCAGATCACTATCAGCATGGTCCTTGTGAGAGAGAGAGGGGTGAAAAGCAAATGTCTTGCATTATTTCCGATCTTACACATGTGAAACGAATGTGCTCGACGACTCTTCCTCTTCTCAACATGGACTGCGTGTTCCCGGGGGCGGATTTTATGTAGATTGTAGGGTTGGTCATGCCACTAATGTAGTCCCTATAGCTGTTGTATTCCTTAAAGGAGAACTCCGGCGCAAAATGAACCTTTGGTCTAATTACACATTGTTACATAGTCAACCGTTATCTGAGATTTGTTTTCATGATTATCGAATGTAAATAGTTTTATCTCTAAAAACAGTTTAACCTATAACGCTAGTATAACGCTAGTATATAGGGCATTGAGTAATGACAAATAAAAATCGCTTGTTAATACCACTAACAAGGCTCAAAATAGCCCCACACTAAACACGGTAGCATAATGAGGGTCCCTACCTTCAACCCGAAGCATTGAGAACTTTGACAGTGTCCAGACAGTTTAATAAGAAGATATTTTATACATACAGTCAACTTCGCGTATACAGGCAGAAGCCATCTTTGAAAAACAGTCTCTATCAGTCGATCAACGAACGCCGATCCAAATGCGCTGGACCATATGAGATTCTACACAGTTCAGCGCATTTGGATCAGCGTTCCTAGATCAACTGATAGAGATAATTAGACCAAAGGTTCATTTTGCGCCAGAGTTCTCCTTTAAAAAACGGTTTCTTTAAAAGCTAATATCTCCCTTTGCTTTGAACTTTGAGCATTGTAACTTTGCAGATGTTGTTTATGCATAAAAACAGCAACATTACACACTAACTAAATTTAGAAAAGTGAAATCATATTCAACCACCCCTTTAAACTTTTTATTAGCCACTATAGAAATTAATAGTTGGCTACTTTTGAACAATGTTAGGGAAAGTTTTGGTCCCACTTTAAATTAGGTGTCTTTAACTACTAGCCCTACTATGTACTAACATTTTAAATTAATAATTTGATACAGTGCACTTATTTTGTACACACGTTTTTACAATGTACTATTTTATAAGGTGCACAAACTACAAGATCTTTTGCCATGCGGAAACCCCAACTAACAATGGAAAAAACGTTCTCACACGAATTCACGTAAGACATAAGAGAGCAGCTTATGCTCGCTGTCCGAGTCATATGTGCAGAAAAAAAGAAAACTGGGTAGAAATACACATGGGCTGGCTGTCCATTCAGCAAAAACTGATGGTAAATCAAATCAAATATTTTAAGTATAGTGCAAAGACCACTTCTTTACATTTTAAAATATGTTTTGTTAGTTTATTATGATAAAACAGTTATGATCAAATTGTCGCCTTGCATTCATGTAGCCTATATTAAGGTGCACGATATCATTAGCACCATGTTGTTTCATCACTCACACTACAAGATCACGTGGCGATAATTTTTCAAAGAGGTTTGAAAATATCACAGTGTCTGTGACTGCTCGAGACAGGCTCAGATCACGTCTCTGAAATGCTCTTATTTGACAAGCATCAGCGATCGCAAAGAGCACAGATTTGGCCACGGTCCGGGGATTTTGTAGCAGACCTTGGACAGCAAAATCCAGCCAAAACCGAGTTATTTTTTTATGCGAATGAATTAAACTGAAAGGTATTGTGCATAACTTTTTTTAAATGTATTAAGTAATGTGTTACTTCACGACATCAAAAAGTAAATTAATGCACGTTACTTGCAATGTGTTAGCTCCTACACAGCTTTTGAAAAATTCAGTTTAAAAAGAGACTTACATCTATAATAAGTTTATCTATAATTATTATTATAATAATAATAATAATTCATTACGTTTATATATCGCTTTTCTCGGCACTCAAAGTGCTTTACATAGAAGCGGGGAATCTCCTCAACCACCACCAATGTGCAGCATCTACTGGGATGATGCGACGGCAGCCATATTGCGCCAGAACGCCCACCACACACCAGCTTACTGGTGGAGAGGAGACAGTGATGAAGCCAATCAGTGTACGGGGATGATTAGGAGGCCATGATGGACAGAGGCCACTAGGCAAATTTGGCCAGGATGCCGGGGTTAACGTCTCATTAAACGTCTAACTCGGTTTAACGTCTCACTAGGACTGTGCTCTTTGACAGTACAGTGTCCCCGTCACTGCACTGGGGCGTTAGGACCCACACAGACCACAAGGTGAGCACCCCCTACTGGTCTTACTAACACCTCTTCCAGCAGCAACCTGGTTTTCTCAGGAGTCTCCCATCCAGGTACTAACCAGACTCAGCCCTGCTTAGCTTCAGTGGGCAACCAGTCTTGGGCTAGAGGGTGATATGGCTGCTGACATCTATGAAAGCTTCTTTTCGCCATGGAATAATAAAAAAAGAAGGTAATTTTGACTTTTATCTTAAAATTCTGACTTTTTTCTCTCGATATTGTGAATTTATATCTCACAATTCTGAGGGGAAAAGGTCAGAATTGTGGGGATAATATGCACTGTGGGGAAAAGAATTGTAAGATAAAACATTGCAATCGCCATTTTTATTTATTTTTTTATTCCGTGGCAGAAAAAAGTGTTGTGAAACCACAACTAAAATAAACTATTAAAATGTTTAATTAAAAGAAATCTGAAAAAAATTAAAATAAAATATAAATAGTAGATGAAAAACAAAAACAAAAATTAATAAAAAAAAATATTTGCCTCGGAAGCTAAATGAAATAAATAATTTTAATCTAAAGCAATACAATGACTAAAAATAAAAATGATAAAAGCACATAATATTATTTTTAAATGACTACTGAAAATATACAAATAAAAGCTAGCCTAATTATATTAAGAATATAATACTTTATGAAAAAAATCCTAAAATAACTCAGATGAGGTTTGATAATTGATACAAAAGGTCAACAAAAATTCAGCTGACAATACTATACCTTTTTTAGCCATTTCTGTTTGAATATCTGTAGAGCGTTTGTTGCGCCTAAAACCAGACTCGCAGCTGAAACCTGGAAGTACAATGAATTGGATATTATTATTTCCATATTGTAACAACCCTTTCATGTAAAGGCAATAAGCACAGTACCAGTCGGTTACTTTTTAAGCACTGATTGAAAATAAAAACAAAGAAAATTTGCATTAGGTTTCCATTTCTCATGTACTGAAATAGAGAAGAGTTTGGCACTGTAACAGCTGGTCCGAAAAGACACAGTTATTTGCTATATGCAACAAGTAATATTTAAAACCCCACACCCAACAAACAATTTATGTGTGAAAATTGTATGAGACCCCAAAGGGTAATTTTATAGAACTTCTAGTTAATGTAACCCCACCTATATCTTGTCTCATTTCAAATGAATGCTCATTTAATGATTCGCACTTAAGTGTATCACCTCCTCACATAATGCAGCATATGTTTTTTTATATTACCACTGACATCTTTAATCTTTCCCTCACCCTGGCAACAGTCCCCTTCTGTTTCAAGTCCACCACTATCATTCATGTTCCAAAGAAAGACACAGTGTCCTGTCTTAACGACTACAGACCAGTGGCTCCCACAGTGGTTCTCGTGAAGTTTTTTAAGAGTCTCGTAAAAAAAACACATTCTGAACATCATGCCAACAAACCTGGACCCACTACAGTTTGCATATAGGACAAATAGATCCATAGAGTATGCTATTTAATTTGCTATTCACAAAATTCGGACTCACCTGGAAAATAAAGATTGCTATGCCGGACTACCCTTTATTGATTATAGTTCGGCATTCAATACTATCATCCCCTCAAAACTGATAAATAAGCTGCATAACCTGGGGCTGCCTTCTACACTGTGTAACTTGATACTGAAGCTTCACAGTAGACCACAATGTGTTCGCATTTGAAAACACCCCTCCAGCACCAGCATAATGAACACGGGCACTCCTTAATACTCAGCCCCATACTGTACACTGTTTTCACACATAACTGTGTCACTACCCAGCCCAACAATGTCATCATAAAATTTGCAGATGACACCAGTCATTGGTCTTGTCACAGGCAAAGATGAGACTGCTTACCGGAAGGAAGTGTTGGAACTGGTCACTTGGTGTGAGGCCAATAACCTCACACTTAACACCAGTAAGTCCAATGAGATGGTTGTGGACAGGAGGAGGAATGAGCGTGTCTATCAGCCGCTACTGATCAGAAAAGCTGAGGTAGAGAGAGTGGTCAATTGGTGTCCACATCTGTGAAGACCTCAAGTTGATGCAGAACACAATGAAATTGGTAAGGACGGCCAACCAAAGAATGTACTTCCTTAGGAGACTGAGGAAGTTTTGCATGTCAGCACATATAACTTCTACAGATGCACTGTGGAGAGTGTGCTAACTTGCTGTGCGGTCTGGTTACAACACAGCACATGACAGAAGGGCACTACAGACGGTGATAAAGCTGGCCCAAAAAATCACAGGGACAGATCTCCCTTCACTGCAGGAAATCAACAATAAATTGATTTACAGTACAAACAGACTAGCAACATTATCAGCGACCCCACTCATACCACCCACAATTTTTTTTATCCTCATGAAGTCCGGCAAGCGGTACAGGAGCACTGCGTCCAGAACACCCAGGCTCTGGAACAGTCTATACCCCCAGGCCATTAGACTGATAATTGGTTGTCACCCACTGCCACTTCCACTGGGACCATCAGGATTAGATAAGTCCCTCTACACTTTACCTACTGGACTTTGCACTATCTCATACTGCATTTAACTGATAGGCGTGGACAATTCAAATACCAACTTTACATAGACACTCGACACTTTAATTCTAATGTTGATTTATTTTTACCTGCACTGCAACATTATAATGTGAAAGACTGTATTCTCTTATTCTTTTTATTCATAAAGAACATACAATTGCCATTGCTTATTAATTTTGATGATTGTTTCTGGTTTGTCATTTATGGGATATTTTCTATGTTTTACTGCCTTGTCCTTTTTTATATATTCTTGTATATTCTTTTATATTTTTTGTCTTTGTAATTTATTGTCTCTTCCTCTTCTACCCTGTTTTTCTCGTGAGGAGATACTAAAATAAAAAATGTAATTGTACCTACATCTGACAATAAAGATTTTGAACTTTTGATAGACAGCCAAAATAGTGTTCACTGAATGAACAGGTTAGCTGATGTTAATTCTGATACATCGAGTTAATTCGATTAACTGATCCACATATTTGTAATTAATAAAGATAAGTTATGATTCATTATTGACATTTCCCCTTTGAGCTTATTTGCTACAGCATCATTTAGCACCTTTTCTCATAATTGAATGGATTGTGGTCGAGTGTGAGATGAAGGCCAGACCAGCGTTATTAAAAACAGCAGCTGTGTTCTCTCCACCGCCATACGAACACCCCAGATCATAAGACTGCATGGAGGTGAACACCTTCACACAGGGAAATTGAGAAACAGCAAAAGAACAAGAACTTAAGAACAGATTTAAGTTTATCTTATATGTATCTCTGATATACAGTACCTAATTTTTTGAACCCAATAGGTATTAGACAGTACAACACACCTGTTTTGGAGTGAGTTTGTTTTGAGAACCAAGGGCATAAATGGCTTTGTCCACAACTAGTAAGGCCACTTTTGCATCCTGTGTTCCCACATCAATGTCAAGCTCAGCTGAATTTTCTGGCTCATAATTATGATTGCCATTCAGTTTTATCTCAAGCTAAACAGGAGATGGGAAAGCAGAACTGTAAACATTTTGCAAGATTTTCACTGTACTCTATAATTCTGACATAAAATTACGAAAACATTGTAAGCTGTTAAAAATAATTTGAAAGATTTTTAGTGTCTGTTTACCTTTCCTTCACACCTGTCCTCTACATCTACCCACACTGAGTCTGCAACGATGTCCCCATCTGTGTCATAGTAAAAGGCGATCACTCTGAAGGACGGGGTCATCTCTGGCTGATTTGGATGGATATTTTTACTGCAGAACCTGATGCAACAGAGCTTGCTGTTCTCAGCATGCCTCTGCTGACAATCTGAAGAGATGCACATAATTCAGATCTGAGGTTTATAAAATACTACATCTTAATGAAAAAATCCTAATGAGTACAGTAAAAATATCTAAACATGCTTTCTGTAAATCAAAATAAATGTGATAGAGAAGGAAAATTGAGTAAGATATTAAAATATTACTGTTAAAGTAAAATATGTACAATTTTTTTTCTCGACCAATGGTATATTAAAAACATTAGACTTTTTACCACATGTAATAGAAGGAACATTTAATGCATTACTTACCATGTAATATATTTGCCCTTCTACTGGATTGCCATTGACATAAAATGCAACATCTAGAGAATCTTCTAATGACAGAACTTTATTAGTCACACTCAGATACAGGAAGCTGTTCTTTGCAGATTTCTTTGGGCGCACTTCTTTTGTTGACTTGAAACCATCCACTGTTGCCTGTTGAAATTAATCAATCACACATGTACATAGGGAGGAATATGTAGAATATAGTAACTAAAAGTTTTTTTATTTTTATTATTAGGCCTGTTTCACACCACCCACAAAATCATTGTTTGTTGTAACTTAAAGGGATAGTTCACTTTGAAATTATTTTTTGATATGTTTTAGCTTACCTCAAGGGCATCCAAGATGTAGGTGTCTTTGTTTCCACAGTAACGTTATTTTCAATTTTGATATTTTTAGGTCAAACCGTTGTTGTCTGTCAGTCATATCATGCAGGTCTATGGGGTCCACCTCAAAGAGCATGCACACAGAGAAGTCCAAATTAAACATGATTTAATGACTCGTAAATGTAAGTACACATTGATGGCCTAAGACATGAAACGAGCGGTTTGTGTGAGAAAACGAACAGTATTTATATCGTTTTTACCTCTTGTAACACAGCCACGTTCAAAGTGATCTGAGGGCGCGAGCGCATCCTGGTGTGTGACGTGTTCACAGACTGGTGCATAGATGTATACACTAGATTTCGCCTTGGCTACGGCAGTTCATTGGAACGAATGTCTTTAATGCGACCTCTAGTGTATATATATCTATGCACCAGTCTGCGTACACGTCACACAGAAGGAAGCGCCCGCGCCCTACTTGGACGTGACTTGAATTCCTCGTAACCTCTTGTTTGTATTGTCATTTTGTTCATATGTATTTTTTGCAAGTACTTGTACTTAATGTTATCTCTTTCTACAATGTTTGCCTGTATGTGTACTAGTACTGAAATCTGTAATAAAAAAATAAAAAATAAAAAAAAATAAAAAATACTTGGACGTGACTGTGATTACAAGAGGTAAAAACGATATAAATACTGTTCGTTTTCTCACACAAACCGCTCGTTTCGTGTCTTAGGCCATCAATGTGTACTTACATTTACGAGTCATTAAATCATGTTTAATTTGGACTTCTCTGTGCATGCTCTTTGAGGTGGACCCCATAGACCTGCATGATGACTGACAGACAACAACGGTTTGACCTAAAAATATCAAAATTGAAAATACTGTGGCAACAAAGACTCCTACATCTTGGATGCCCTTGAGGTAAGCTAAAACATATAAAAAAAATAATTTCAAAGTGAACTATCCCTTTAATACATAATAGTAAAAATAGTAAATATCAGCAATGGGCTTTCATACACTGTAACTGCGTGGATTTTTTTTTGATTATCTTATCACACAAAGGATTTGGAGTGTTCTATTTAAGCAAGTCTCTTTCTTTCGGCTTGCTCCCTTTTTTGTCAGGGGCCGCCACAACAGAATAATCCACATAAACTCCCAAAATCTCGCTTTGTGCTGTAGCCTACAGAATGCAAAAAAATATATAATTGCTTACAAGTTTGTGTAATTAATTCTTTGTTGAATCAAATTAAATATTTCAGTCTAAAGCTTCTTTTTAAAATAGGGGCTTTCACACCAGATAGTTCTAACTAACCACCAGGGTGGTTCCCCGAGAACTAATGGTTCCCATAGGAATGTTTTCCTGGTTGCATTTGCACCGGCAGTAGGAACTCTGAAGTTACGTAAGCCGTGCTTGTTGTTGTGACTTTTATTTTCACAGCGCTGAGAATGCCAGCCAGAGCCTGAACAAACAAACAGTGCTCGCATTCTCCGTGTTCATTAGTTTATGATCTGTCTAACAGTCCTGTCTAATCCTTTATTAGATAGAAAGTAGACAGTAATGAAAAGTTATTAGCGTTTGCCGGGTGGTTGATGTCCAGTGTTGCTAGCTGAGCAGAAATACATAATCATGTTTGGCTTGGTCCACAGTCGCATTAGATTTTCTCTTCAGCGTAAAGGTTAAATTGCCCATCTATCACTGATTTCCATGTTCGTAGAGTTAGTTTCTGGAGTAAATATATAGGCTATATAATCTGTGTGTTTACACAGCCTTTTTTTTTAAATGGCGGTTGCTGGTCCGCCATTGGTGTTCCGCCAATAGTTTTAGGAACTATGAAAAGTTTCCTCTGGTGCAAAAGCCCCTAATGTCTATTTGATGTTTTTCTCATTTGCCGTAATAATGATTTTAAATGATCTTTTAGGGAAATTTCTTAGCCAAATTTGATTTGTGATTAATTTGCGATTAATTTTATTAATCGGCACATCGTTTAATTGTAACGATTATGTTCAGTTTTGTTTTTGTTTTCTCTTTGTTCTCTTCTTGTTTGTCTGTGTTCCCTTTCAGTCGGTCACTCTTGACTTCACGTAGGTGACCGGTGCATAGGAATCCTATCTAGTGAGATTCCTATTTGTCGGTCACCGACGTGGTGTCTCCGTTCCCTCCTTCAGGGAATGGGTGTTACATACGTAACCGAGACGTTCCCTATGCTAGTTTATCTTCATAGGTTTTTCATTTAGTTCTCACTTGTTCCTAGTAATGTTAATTATCCCTTTTATATATTCAATATACCACACAAGGACCTTTTTAGACCTGGCATACCTCACCAACTTCCCTTACTGATTGCATTGTGGTTTTTTTCTCCATCGGCCCTGCTGTGATTTCATCACCAACCCCACTCCAGATCCAGAGCCCAGCCAGCCAGCTGCATGGACATGACGCCAGAGCTCACCACAGACGAAGGGCTTGAGCCTGCCGCGATGCACGAGCCAGTACCAAGAGCCAGGACTGAGCGAGCCAACAGCCCAGAGCCCCATTGAGGATCTGACCAGATGCGTGAGCCAGCTACAACTTGTGATGCCGTGAGAGAACTTGTGGAACATGAGGGCATGGAGGAAAGCCCTGCTCAAATTCCCACCTTTGAGGGTGAGCTGCAGCTGGCCTCTGTACATTTTTATGATTTGAAAGAGGATATTTTTTTCTCCAGTCCCCGTTGTCTTCCGTCCAGTACAAAGTCTCCTCTGCCTCCGCTGGTTCCACCCAGCTCAAAGTCTCCTGTGCCTCTGCTGGTTCTTCCTATCTCAAAGTCTCCTGTGACTCCCACCCAGCCTCCCTCTCCCACCTCTTTTTCCCAGTTCAGCCAGTTCCTCTGCCCCACCTCCTCTCATTCCCTTCAGCCCTTACACTCCATTGCCACTCTGTTGTGTGGATTTACCAGAGGTCTTCCGGTCTCCAGCTCTGCTCAGACATGAGGATCCTTGCGTCCAGTCACTGAACTCGACTTTATCGGTTCCACCTTGGCTCCTGCCTCCCTCAGCTTGACCTGGGACCATCATCCTTACGGCTCTGCCTTGGTCAAACATCATCCTGCATGTGCCACTAATCTACGGGCCATCAGTTAAGTTTCGTCCCTCCACCCCTCTGTCAGGCTCTGCTTTCCCTCCAGCTCGCCTGGTCCTTAGTCCCACAGGCTCTTCCTCAGTCCTCTGGCAACCTGGCTCCACCTTGGATGCTCGTCACTGCAGCTCAGTCTCTGTTTTTGATATATTCTCCTGAGTGTTCGTTGTTAATTTAATAAATAATTAATAAATAATAATTTTTTCCCTATACTCTTGTGCACTTGTATACGTTGTGCACTTCATACAGCCAATTTTGTGACAGTAATTAAATAGATTAAAATTTTACTCACTTGACCGCCCTCATTCACATGCAGATTTTACTCTCAAATTCATGCACTCGCACAGTTAGTAAATGAGACCTTCTGCTTTTGCCAGCAGTGTGAAACAGCCTTCACAGGTATTAAAATAACTTTATTCTTTGATTGTTTAACCTGCACTGAAAAGGAAGATGGTGTTCCTTCCAATTTGAAATTTTGAAATGCGATTCCCTCTTTATTAGTTTTAATATTTAGGGACTTTTCTTTGGTGCTTGAGACATCTAACTTCACTTGAACGTCTTCAGCTGGTGAACCATTTGGGTGATGGACTGTGACCTAATAAAAAACAGAAACCACTGTTACCCTGTCCCAAAATCATCAGCAAAAGGTTTTCCATTATAGAGTGAAAGCTACCATTATGAATTACTGCAAGCATAATCCTCTATGACTGACAGTATCATTATGATGCATAGTATTGTGAATAGAAGTTTGATTATATCAAATGGTGTTTTATTTACCACCGCTTGAAAGGGAAATGTAGGTGTGTAGAACGATCTTGTCCGAGACAGATCCACATTGTATGGACTCAAAACAACGGGAACGAAAGCTGCTGATTTCTGTACCTCACCACCTTATGAGAGGTGCACAGTCATTTTAGGTTAAAAAAACAATTATATTTACTATTTTCAGAACTGTAGGCATCTTAACATTAGGCTACATAGAACATGCAGACAAATTACATTGGTGTGTCTGTTTAATCAAAAGTCTGTTCAGTTAATCTTGCATTTTTGGGGCCATATTTACTACAGGGCAAATTAGCATAAGACTGCAATCAACAAAGTTCTGCCAACTCGGTTCTCAGCGTAACCTCGGTTCCCTGAGAGTAGGGAACAAGTATTGCACAGAAACTCCTTTCCTCAAGAAATATTAAAGCCTAAATTTGCACAGCAAACACAGCAGAGCATCTAGCTCGCCCATTGGCTGTGCTGCAGCAACTGCACATCCTATGGTGAAGCGCCTCTGACATCTAAACCAATCAGGTGACTTGGCGCTAGAGCACATCAGAGCCCGCCAGAATGGGCGCCATAGACAGGTTAAATCGACTGAAGCGACAAACACTGACAGATTGCAAAAGTGTGGCAGGCTACGCAATACTAGTTCCCTACTTTCAGGGAACCGAGGTTACGTTAGTAACCGAGTAACGGTTAGTAACACGCCGCACTATTAGCAACTGGCTCTAATCCAACTGGAGCCTAAGGAAGTATCAACAAGCCATAATAAACCCTCACAAGAACAGGGACCGGACCCAAGCCGGGTCTTATAAGAGGGGCTGGAGCGCCTGAACCAGGCTCGCTCTTGTAACATAGTCCTAGAACAACTTTTGCTTATAGACAGTAATCATGTTAGACCATCGGTGGCGAGGACCACCCGGCCGCCGTACATGTCTTGAATTGGTACACCACTGGACTAGGCCCACGAAGAGGCCATGCCTCTTGTAGAGTGGGCTCTAGCACCTATGGGACAAACCTGGCCCACCGAGAGAGATGGCATCCACTATCCATCTAGACAGTCTCTGCTTCGTAATCGGTGACCCCTTGGTACGACCGCCGAAGCATACAAAGGGCTGTTCTGACTGCCTAAACGGTGCAGAACGCTCCAGGTAGATTTTTATAGCTCAGACAGGACAGAGCAAATTAGCCTACCCATTGTTCTTCGAGGGTGGAAGTGCTGACAATGTAATAACCTGTGCTCTGAACGGAGTTGAGAGCACCTTTGGTACATAACCATGCCTTGGCTTGAGTGTGACCCTGGAGTCACCAACCCCAAATTCCAAGCAGGAAGGGCTCACAGAGAGTGCCTGCAAATCTCCCACTCGCTTGACTGATGCCAAAACCAGCAGCAGAGCAGTTTTCAGCGAAAGTGGTTTAAGATCAGCTGACTGCAGCAGCTCAAACGGGGGACCCTTCAGGGCCCCAAGGACCGTGGAGAGGTCCCAAGCCAGTATAGAAGGGGGCCTGGGGGATTCATCCTCCTGGTTCCTTTGAGGAAACGAACGATGAGGTCGTTTCTCCCCAGTGACTGGCCAGCCACTTGAGCATGGTAAGCTGCTATGGCTGCCACATTCACTTTGATTGTGGATGGGGAGCGACCCGCATCCAGAAGCTCTTGTAGGGAGGAGAGTACCACTGACAACTCGCATGACTGGGACTTGAGGTCCCTAGCTGTGCACCAGCTGGTGAAAACTGACCACTTCAGAGCATAGAGGCGCCTAGTAGATTGTGCTCTAGCCTCAGTGATGGTATTCAAGACCTTTTCTGGGAGGTCCCAGGATACCCGTTGTGGGGCCACACATGGAGGGCCCATAAGTCGGGGTGAGGGTGCCAAATCGTCCCGTTCGCCTGCTTGAGTAGATCCCTCCTCACTGGCACCGGCCAGTGAACAATGTCCACAATCTGCGCCAGCTCCGGAAACCATGCCTGATGATGATGGGGGCTTCTTAGCCATATGGGGGCTTCTGCGCCCATTCTGGCGGGCTCTGACGTGCTCTGGCGCCAAGTCACCTGATTTGTTCACGCATCAGAGGCACTTCGCCATAGGATGTGCAGTTGCCGCAGCACAGCCAATGGGCGAGCTAAACGCCCTGCTGTGTTCTCGGTGCAGCTGCACTGCGTTTTAAACTATAGGATTCAATATTTCTCGAGGAAAGGTTAGCTACGCAATACGAAGTGACCGTTCTCGAAAGGGAACCTTAGTACATCCCATTGCATGATTTATTTAAATACTCTTCCCCATAAATGATGCGTATGAAAGGGAAAATCCAACAAATGCATATGTAATACGGTCAGCTGCAAAAATATCTAAGCATGCCTCATTGCGTGTCTTTAGTACATCATAACAGTATTTTAACGCCAAAAGAGGGTTTGTGTTGGCACAAGCTGTTAATAAATCTGTCCCTTAGTCTTTAAAGTTCAATTAACTTTGACAAAAATTATTTCATGTCTTGTCTAACAATTGATTACTTAAAATATCTGTGACTGTGACAGCAATGTAGAATTGGGCCTGAATCACTGCCAAATTTTCTAATGTTGAATCCAGGAGTTGCTTTATTTCAGAAATTTTAACTTTAATCTCAGCACGGCCTCCTTTCACCTAAAAAGGGGAAAACACCATGAAAGATTATTAAAGAGTGATCTATGAGTATATAGTAATCTATAGGTGTACTTACTTTTCTTGGCGATTCAATATATAGCGGTTTCTACTCACCGATCCAGTTTTCTCCAGTCCCTTGATGAATTTGATTTCTCCAGGATTATTTTTTGACTCGTCTTTTTTCATCCCAAACCAACAGTTGAAAGCACCATCAATCACCTTACCATATGCGTATCTTTTAAATGATTAAAAAGAAAACATTTTTAATCTACTGACACATTTAGTAATTTCACATTGCTACCATTAAAGGGCACCTATTATGACATTTAAAATGTTCCTAATGTTGTTTTGGGAGTCCCCAACAACAGTTTTACATGCATGCAATGACAAAAAACACTTTAGTTGTCGTATGATATGCATTTATTTTTACCTGATTTGCTCACCGACTCCCAAATGAATCGTTCAACGACTCATTTTTCCAAACCCCTCCTTTGCGCGACGCTAATCTGCGATTGGTCAGATGACCCAGCAGTGTTTACAGAGATAATACTTATTGTTTAACACGGAGTACAATGATGCTTTTATCAATTAAATCGTGTTATAATAATGATTATAGTCCACTGCTTTGTAGTTTGTAGTAAAAAACTAAAAATAAGATAAAGAATTTAATGTTATGTTAGCGAGCATAGCCCAGAGTTCATATTGTAAAAGCACAATCAGTCTTTGTTTGCGTTAGCCCGATGCATAAACAACGTTTTTACAAAAAAAAAAAAAAAAAAAAAAAAAAATGCTGTTATGTTACTACGAGGTATTACTCTATCATATAAGACAACTCCGAAAATAAAACGACAAACACTTCACACATCTCAATACAATTGTCATTGAAGACCTAGAAGCTAAACGGTGCTTACACAACAAACAAAATAATTATTAAGCATGCTACATAAAAGCAACAATTATTAATAACACTTAGCCTACAGGTTGTGATACGGAGGAGGAAGCTGATGCAAATACACTTGGAACTGAACCTTCCTTCAATATCATCCGGCTCGCGAATCCAAGTTTGATTGCATTTAAGTTAAGCAATCGTCTTCAAAATGGCGCGAACAAAGCACAAGGCTCGGACTATACTTCTGTGGTATAGTTGTATATATGAATTGTAGCCACTTAGTCTTCAAATGCTGACTTCACTTGAGTCGCACTTCAGAACACAGCGTCTCGTCGCCCTGATGTTTTCCCTGGCCTTGGAGCGCAATAAGTGGGCGTATCGTATTCAAATAACTTGACAAGTTGACGTCATCTAGTCAGAGAAAAAGCTTCGGTCTTCTAACGATTCATAAAAATGACTCCGAGTCGACTCGTACTTTTGAAAGACAATAACTTTATATACGGTGCACTTTCATATTTCATACTTTGCAGGATGTTTTTGTTCACTTAGATCTATGTTACACACTACATGAAAGGTAAATTTCAAAATTCCATAATAGGTGCCCTTTAATAGAATAGTTCACCTCAAAATACAGGTTTGGAATGGTATAAGGATGAGTAAATAATGACAAAATTCTTCTTTTGGGGTAAACCATCTCTTGAGAGTTATATTTGATCTGAATGTGAACTTACGAGGCTTGAATGGTGAATGTGAATGTCTCCGCATTCACAAGCAGAAAGGTTTTCTCTGAATGAACAGTAACCTCAAAACTGGGAGGAACTGACAAAAAAGCAGTGTATTTGAGTTAGATGCAATACAATATCTGTGAATAAAGTTATATATATATCGATAAAAATTGAAAATATGATAATTTCCATGTATAGTTTAATTTCATTTACCAAATTTCTGTACGCTGAATTCACACACTGCAGGATTTTTCTCATCACCTTCGTAATGTGCTGTAATCTTCCATACACCAGGTCTGGAGAGATTGAATTAAACATATTATATGGGCTGATAAAAAATACAGCAGCTTCAGAATGGTGCCATCTTAAAAGACTGAACAGCATGATATTTATTTCCGGAAGTATCAGAGATTTTATGCTTCAAGATATTTAACTAAGATAGAAAATAAGATTGACTGTACTTTGAAATATCAGGGATGTGGTAGCTCTTTGACAGAATGCCATCTAAAACTTTGTGTGTTGATTTCTTGACCTTGTTCCCAGCAGCATTCTGAGGATATAAAGGTCAGTTAGGCATCCCTTACAAAAAGTTAATAAAAAAATACACTTTTAACAAAAAGCTGAGAAAATCACTACATCCAGATCAGATTTAGAATGATGATCAAAATCATTAATGGAGTAGATCGCTTCCATCAATACCCCCAAAGTTTCAGTCCTAGACCTCTTCCTAAATTGGGATTTAATTTGGTAATATCAGGCAGTTTTGTCAGATTTACTGTATATGCTTTTTAATGTTTGATGATACTTGTGCATAAGAAATTTATATATCACTTGTTGTTATTATTATTATTATCATTATATAAGGGCTTCTCCATTTCCATATGTTGTTTAAGTGATCTGAACCATTATTTTTAAAATGTTCATACAATTAATGAGGTAGACATCTTATTCAGAAGTAGTATTGGAAGTTTGGTAGATTTTGAAATGAATTCAACCTCAACCTCATGAATTCAACCTCAACAAAAATAACACGTATGTGCATTATAGCTCGCTGCCACATCACAAATGGTGAATCTTTTATTTTTTTCTTAATTTTCAAAACATTTTCAGACCTTTTTCTAAAAGAATTGAATGGATACTATCTTTTGAACTCTTGAACTTGTTCATGGTCATCACTATTTCAAAATAAAGGTCTGAACACGCCTTAGGAGTATGAAAATATTTTGGTTGCAAATTGATAAATTACGGCTCCTTTGTAATTTATTTTAAAAATCAGTCACCAAATATGTAAACTAGAGATTGTAGGCTTTCAAATGATATATAGTTTGTCAAGATTAGTTTATGTTTAGTATAGGATATTACTGTTTTAAATATGTAATGGCTGTGCCATTTAGCCTGTTCTTATTTAAAATGATCTTAACACAATTACTATACATTTTGTCCTAACTTAATTTGATTGTGTTCAATCTGCTTAAATATATGCAAATTTTACGTTTATTTAATCCGTTTGTGTTGGATTACATGGATGATTTGTGTTGCATTAAAGGAGAACTCCGGTCAATTTTAACATTGAGCAAATTTTTTTGGTAAATTTGGAGTGCTATCAATACAGAGAACAATGACAAAAATCGATGTTGCCTACACCGTGTTATCCTCTTTTTAAAATTTGCACCCTGTTGACTTCAATGGGGCACATTTTAAACCTGCTTTTAGCCTCTTAACATCCTCGATGTGTCATTACAAGTGCCCAGCCACATTGAGTGATTCCTTCAGAGTGAACACGGTGAATCTGACTGCAGTAGATGTGAAAGATATTAATAAAAATGATGTTATTTCACCCAGCGCAAATACCTGTATTTACATCCTGTTTTCGGTCGAAGTCCAAAGTAGTCGATTGTCGAGTTCACGCGCATAGGTTTACCTAAGATCACGCGCGCTTGATCAAAAGATTGAGTACAAGAATAGGCGAAATATACTTAGACTTTTCTCTGTCCGTATGGGTCAAGTATTAAAGGGGTGCTTCAGGATTTTGAGCATCAGACCTCATTTTCAAGTTAGCCTGGTTGTTATTCATCAGTGGAGACAGTTTTCAAAAAAATTCATCCAATCCTTACAGTTGCATAGTTCGCCGGTGCTAGGTTAGCGCGAGTCAACGGTATATGCTAGCCTGTCATTAAAAACAGTTTTACCCACTCCACAGTACACCAAAAGCAAATAAATTATAACGCCAGACTATCGATGTAAATGTCTATTGAGAGAATAATTTAAGAAATCAAAGTACTCTTGCATCTCAATGATCGCATTACATTTACAGGAACTAGTTTCTCAGCAGCGGCGGAATTTTACTTTTCTCCGGTTATTAGTACTGCGCCGAAAAGTAAACACAGAACAGAAGTGCACTACAGTCGGGACGTCTAGCTAGTAGCCTTGAACAATGATATTGAAAAACATTTGATTGTAAACTAAGGAATTCTCTACGGCATCTCCAGCGGCTGCTGTCTCTACAGACATTCTTTCTCTTTCTGCCCTTTAAGCATCTTGATTAGTTCTTCGTCTGTGTATTCCGGCTCATACATGTATGGTTCGTTGAATAAAACACATTCCTCGTCTTTATCGTCTCCAAAGTCTGAATCATTGGCATGGCTTTCAAACGTGGCCATAGTCCTATGTCCTATGTTGATTTATTTGTGAAATATACTCTGCTTCTGTTAGTGATGAGTGTCAGCGGCAGGTAAATACACTTGCGTGATTGTCATGTGGACCGGCTCTCTCGGTTGCCTTGGTAACTTAAAGGAGAACTCCGGCGCAAAATGAACCTTTGGTCTAATTACACATTGTTACCTAGTCAACCGTTATCTGAGATTTCAGTCGATCAACGAAACGCCATTCCAAATGCGCTGAACTGTGTAGAATCTCATATGGTCCAGCGCATTTGGATCGGCGTTCGTTGATCGACTGATAGCTCTAGACTGTTTTTCAAAGATGGCTTCTGCCTGTATACGCGAAGTTGACTGGATGTATAAAATATCTTCTTATTAAACTGTCTGGACACTGTCAAAGTTCTCAATGCTTCGGTTTGAAGGTAGGGACCCTCATTATGCTACCGTGTTAGTGTGGGGCTATTTTGAGCCTTGTTGGTGGTATTAACAAGCGATTTTTATTTGTCATTACTCAATGCCCTATATACTAGCGTTATACTAGCGTTATAGGTTAAACTGTTTTTAGAGATAAAACTATTTACATTCGATAATCATGAAAACAAATCTCAGATAATGGTTGACTAGGTAACAATGTGTAATTAGACCAAAGGTTCATTTTGCGCCGGAGTTCTCTTTTAATATCACTCCGCCGCTGCTGTAGACTGTGCTAATAAATACAGGGAAAAAATAACTATTGCAATGCGATGAAAGGGTAGTTTGATTTCTAACATTATTCTCTCAAAAGACATTTACATCGACAGTCTGGCGTAGGGGTGGGACGATACAGGTACCTCACGACTCAATTCTGTGGCGATATGTGGTCCACGATATGATAATATCACGATATCTACGATATTCAATATATTGGTAGAAATTTCATCAACGATATATCACGATATATGTGACTGAAAAGAAAAAGAAGGATAAGGAAATAAGGAAATTTTATGCATTTATTAATGCCAACATTTCCAACATTGTACAAAGAAATATGCATTTGCATAATAACTCACTGCCTTGACGATATCCATATGGGTCTATACCTCGTGGTAGCAACCATACAGCGTGCGCATCACTGTCACACACACACACACACACACACACTAGGGCTGCAACAACGAATCGATAAAATCGATAAAAATCGATTATTAAAATAGTTGGCAACGAATTTCATTATCGATTCGTTGTGTCGCGCGACACGGAGATGTAAAAAAAATGTGTGCGTATATTTTGTGCTATTGTTAAGCCCCACAAAAGGTACAAAAACATTATAAAGCATCATAAAGTTGTCCTGCACTATATCATAAGTGTTTGGAAGCTATTATATAGTATAATGTGAGATAGAAATTAATATTTAAGTCATTAAATTCAAGATCACGTACACTTTTCCCTCCGCTGCGGCTGTCAGTCATTCTCCATTCAGCATCAAGCAGCGCGTCGTGTTCGGTTACGACAGTCAACACGATGAACAACTCTCTCCAAGATGATTCAATGTTACTATAATTATACTTAATCTGTTGATAAAGGTCTATGGTTTTGCATTAAACAACTTTATCTTGCTGGACTTTATTGCTGCATCATGTTACCGTTTCTCTCAACACTGGAGTAGAGTCAGAGCAATTGTTCTTCACGCGCACAGTAACTGACATTTAAAACTGTTAAAAGAAAATGCTCAATAAACTATTGCATAGATAGATAGATACTGTATAATACACTACGCATCAATATGCCTTTCCTTTGTGATTTGAACTTTTCAATGCGGACTCGAAGCGCTGCGCGCTGTGACTCGTGTTGCTTCAAGCGCATCATTCTGCGCTCGCGATGCGCATAAGCGCTGTGTGCCGCACTGTATTGGGGCCTTTCATATCATAATACAGCGACGCAATGAACGATTATTAATAGCCTTTCTAGTTCTGTACTATCCATCATGTTGCTGCCTCATTAAACCGATGTGCTATACATTTAAAACATGTCTCAATTTTATAGTAGGCTATAAAATAATTAATCTTTTTGATTTTTGTTATCTTGTTTTTCATGAATGTATTTTACAACAATACAAAGAGCAATGTGTAACGTTTTACCAAATTTAGTGTTACACTTATTCTAATATTTGTTCCTCACTAAATGTTTTTTCATGTTCAGATTTAATACAATTATTGTGCACTTGTGATTTTTCTAGACTAAATTGTATGCTTCCCAGACAGCACGTTCGGTCTTACCAACGTTGGCAATTGGAGGGCACCAGCGGCAAAGCATCGGAAGGGTTTTCCCCCTGCACACCAAAAAACTTAGGTGGGTAAACCATCGGCGGGATGAGTCTACAGCCACTCCAATTCATGCACACTGGGGAGATCGGCGGAGGAACCGTGAGGACCCCTTTTGCCGATCCCGCTTTTTTTTTTTCTCCCACAAATGCTGCTGCCTAGATCTACGCAACCGTTGGTCGGTCCACATAAGCTTTTGTAAACCGTATGCCACAATTTATATGATGATAATACAACAAACACGAGACGTCCAAAACAGGTTAAAAAAAAAACGTATGCAATTAAAACGACAAAAATGAGTTCCGATTCAAAAAACATATTTTTTTTGTGAGAAATTTTGTTTAGATTTAACGTTTTAAAAGATTTTAAAGCGGGACAAAATCTATACTGCATCTCTTTTGAGTCGAATTTTTCCAGTGTGATTTACAAAAGGAAATATTGCCTTTTTTTAACCAAGCGGTGGAGCGCGCGTGCACGTTTTTATGCGCGTGGATCGTGATCAAGTCTACACAGAATCATCGCCTCCGTTGACTCTCTTGTGTTAAGGTATGTTTATCCATTTCAAACACACAGTTTTCAGGCCTGTATGTGTTTATTTTGTTTTGTGTACTTATTTTTTAATTGAAAAATATTATTTTGTTAGAAAAACGTCGAGTTTTCTGAGAAATGTTTTCGATAAACGGATGACAGAAATTAAATTGGCGCCGGAAGATTAACTTTAACGTTTAGACTTGTTTAGTTGTTTTAACGAGGCTAACTG
>JARPMJ010004056.1:0-82368 GCA_033366665.1 Phoxinus dragarum
GGAAAAAGCAGTAGATTACCGAGCATAATCTCCATCTGCTGTTAACCCGTTTAATCCCACCGGTCACAATAGTGACCGTAAAAAAATGTTTCATTTCTAAGGCTATAAAAATGATACTGAATGTTCTATCAATGCATTTCCAGCAGATATTGACATAATAAAGGGTCTCAATGAAATATGTGCAGTGTCGCATGTTTACTGTAAATTGTCACATGACCAGAGCAGTTTACTTCCTCTTTGCGCCAAGAGAAAGAGGATGGCAGCAAGAAAGCTCCCAAAGAAAAGGTTATAAAGTATGTTAACATAAAGAATGACATATATTTTGGTACACATCATATTTAAGGTGTCTAGTATTGATATAGCATTTGCAATTACTCAAACTTTGTTTATGTGGTCATAGAACTCACAAACATGTCACCGGCAACATAGTGACCGGTGGGATAACCCATTGTATCTTCATGCTTATACACATAGGCTAACTGCTCTACCTTACTTTCTGCTGCTACCTAACTTTCTACCTAATTTTACACACAGAAACACACACACACACACACACACTCACACACACACACACATGGACCCAAGGAAGACTAGCTAGCTAACTACCTAAAGCTGCTACCTAACTTCCTACCTACTGCAACTTTCCACACACACACACACACCAGATACTATCCCGTGGCCTCAAGATAGCAATTAGCCTACGCAGAGATCATCCCGTGGCCTCAAGATAGCATCCCGTGGCCTCAAGATAGCATCCCGTGGCCTCAAGATAGCATCCCGTGGCCTCAAGATAGCATCCCGTGGCCTCAAGATAGGCATCCCGTGGCCTCAAGATAGCATCCCGTGGCCTCAAGGATAGCATCCCGTGGCCTCAAGATAGCATCCCGTGGCCTCAAGATAGCATCCCGTGGCTCAAGATAGCTCCCGTGGCCTCAGATACGTCCCGTGGCCTCAAGATACTGTCCCGTGGCCTCAAGATACTGTCCCGAGGCTCAAGATACATCCCGTGGCCTCAAGATAGCATCCCGTGGCCTCAAGATAGCATCCGTGGCCTCAAGATAGCATCCCGTGGCCTCAAGATAGCATCCCGTGGCCTCAAGATGCCCATCACGTGGCCTCAAGATAGCATCCCGTGGCCTCAAGATGCATCCCTGGCCTCAAGATGTCATCCCGTGGCCTCAAGATGCCATCCCGTGGCCTCAAGATGCCATCCCGTGCCTCAAGATGCCATCCCGTGGTCCTCAAGATGCCATCCCGTGGCCTCAAGATGCCATCCCGTGGCCTCAAGATGCCATCCCGCGGCCCTCAAGATGCCATCCCGTGGCCTCAAGATGCCATCCCGTGGCCTCAAGATGCCATCCCGTGGCCTCAAGATGCCATCCCGTGGCCTCAAGATGCCATCCCGTGGCCTCAGATGCCATCCCGAGGCTCAAGATGCCATCCCGTGGCCTCAAGATACTATCTTGAGCCAGCGAAATAGTTATAATATTTTTTTTGACAAAGTGGGACTAGGGGGGCTCCATACACGCCCACACACACACACGCACACACCACACACACCACACACACACACACACACACACACACTGCACAGGTCAAATAGACCTATATTCAGTCTGTCCAATGGTTGATACAACACAGTATCCCACCGGTCACAATTGTGACCGATCATAAAACACACTTTTTCAACCACTTTTCCATGAAAATTTTAAAAAATATGATTGATTGTTTCAAAGGGATACTAATGACACATGATTTGGATTTTTTGTCTCTGGAAAAATTTGGGATTAAATGGGTTAATCAACCTCACCAGCAGGGGGCGCAAGCGTGTGTTGTGACGAAGACCAGAGCAACAGTTAGAGCAAGCCATTCATTCATAACAACTGATTTATAGAAATGTAAGTGTATTTGTGATTATTATGAGGACTCTGTTTTTATGTTTAATTCAGTGTCTTCACGGTCCCTGTGTAGCCTACATGCATCTTTCTCTACCGTGAACGAGATTATAAGTTATTCCCCGATGCTGATGTACAGAACGAATGTTACATTGAGGGTAGACATATATTTCTCTTGGTTGTTTAGTTGCCTAAACTTTATATCGTGGCGATGTGTTGCAGGCTACTGGGTTTCCCTCAATAATTCAGGATTGCTGGACATATAAAACGCTTAGCTTAAAGGACAATTCCGGTGCTAAATGAACCTAGTGGTAATTAACACATGGTTACCGAGTCGATGGTTCTCTGGGATGCGTTTTCATGATAATCGAATGTAAAGAGTTTTATCTCTAAAAACAGATTAGCTATAACGCTAGTATATGGGGCATCGAATATAAGTAAAAAGAAGTCGCTAGTTAATACCACTACACGGCTCAAAATAGCCTCACACTAACACGGTAGCATAATGAGGGTCCCTACATGCAAACCGAAGCATTTAGAACTTTGTAAGTGTACAGACAGTTTAATAAGAAGATACTTTATAAAGGACAGTACACGTCGCGTATACAGGCAGGAGCCATCTTTGGAAAACAGTATCGACCAGTTGAGCCACGAACGGCGTGCTACGTGAGCTGAACTGTGACTTAAACCTATCGACTAGCACGACGTTCGCTGGCTTGACTGGTCGAGACTGTTTTCCAAAGATGGCTCCTGCCTGTATACACGTAATATACTGTCTTTATAAAGTATCTTCTATTAAACTGTCTGTATGCTTACAAAGTTCTCAATGCTTCGGTTTGCATGTAGCATTATGTGCTACCGTGTTAGTGTGAGGCTATTTGAGCCTTGTTAGTGGTATAACTAGCGACTTCTGTTTACGTATATTCGATGCCCCATATACTAGCGTTATAAGCTAATCGTTTTTAGAGATAAAACTCTTTACATTCGATTATCATGACAAACACATCCCAGAGAACGATCGACTCGGTAACCCAGTGTGTAATTACCCCTAGGGTTAATTTTTTCACCGGAATTGTCCTTTAATAGCGAATCAGTGATATAAAGGTCCAAACTCGCACCTTATTGAGAAGGCTGTATTATTTGGCTACAGGCAAGCAGAGTCAGAATATGCACAAATTTCACACCAAGCGTTTCCCAGTGATATACTGGTTATAAAGTTGGCTTGACGTTGGACATTCGCGCATTTAGGGCGCTCTCTAAAGTTACACGACATCGGTATACACGTTTCTAACTTCAATAGCATTGGAAGAGAATGACTTACAGTCATAACCAACTCTAAAGTGTCATGTAGGTGTCAAGCATGATGTACACCTTTTTCATTTATTTATATTATTCAAATAACTAGAAGTTTGCTATTGAAAATAGAAACGTGTATACCAAGTCGTACGTAACTTTAGACGGTCCCCTAAATGCGCGAATGTCCAACGTCAAGCCACTTATAACCAGTATATCACTGGGAAACGCTTAGCGGAAACTTTGCGTGTTAAGTTCATATTCTGAGTCTGTTTGCCTGTAGCCATATAGTACAGCCTTCTCAATAAAGTGCGAGTTTGGTCTGTTATATCACTGTATTAGTCCATTAAGCTAAGCGTTTTATATGTCCAGCAATCCTGAATTATTGAGGGAAACCCAGTAGCCTGCAACACATCGCCACGATATAAAGTTAAGGCAACTAAACAACCAAGAGAAATAATGTCTACCTCAAATGTAACATTCGTTCTGTACATCAGCATCGGGGAATAACATTATAATCTCGTTCACGGTAGAGAAAGATGCATGTAGGCTACACAGGGACCGTGAAGACACTGAATTAAACATAAAAACAGTCCTCATAATAATCACAAATACACTTACATTTCTTATAAATCAGTGTTTATGAATGAATGGCTTGCTCTAACTGTTGCTCTGGTCTAGCAACACGCGCTTGCACCCCCTGCTGGTGAGGTTGATTAACAGCAGATGGAGATTATGCTCGGTAATCTACTGCTTTTCCTGCAGTTCCTGGATGTCAATGTTGAATTACTGTCGATTTGAACCACTGAATTTGTGGAAGCGAATTTGTAAATAAAGTGGACCAAAAATTGCCTGTTGAATATTATAGGTTGTATTTTTAAACAGTTTGAATATTTGGAAGTGAAATTAAAAGGTGAATATGGATTATTATTATTTAATTTGTATTAATGAAAATGTGTTTGAAATTAAATATTCACAGCTTAAATATACAACCATGTTGAATTTCAGCCCATAAAAATGCAATGCATTAAAATGCAAGCATGGTTAATGCAATGCATTTTTTTTTCAAGTAGTGCAATTCAACAGCTTTTTTATTTCAAAAACATTTGCCATTATTTTACTTCCATTCGACTCGCTTCTGCTTTGTTCATGGTTTTGGAGTAGGCGTGGGTTTGGACATGATTTGCAAGGAGGGGGGATCTATGTTTTCAAAGCTAGCAGGCTAAAGTTAGCATTTCCCAGATGACCTATTCCACCTTTAACTTATATTATTTAACTGTACAGTTGTGGAGTAAAATTCACTTTAAATAAGATCCCCATTACTCATTTTCATTCATGCAAATAACATGGACTATTTCTGCCACCGGTGGAAAACAAACACTTACAATTATATGAAATTTCTGCTCTTGGCTCATTTACCTTCATTGCTTTTGGATTTACTATAAAATTACTATGATAACAAACTGTAGCACTTTTACTGTACTGAAGTATAGCAAGTATAACGTTAGTAAAGTCTGCCATTTAGATTAAGCGATTTTTTTTTTTTTTAACAATACCAGACCTCGACAGCCTAGAAGGGTAATCACTTATTTAATCTTAGACTAAACCAGTTGAGACAGAGGACATATTGAATTTTAAAATGAACATTACTTACCATAAACAGCCCAGCTGTGAAGAAAATGGCGTCTTCCCGTTCTGGTGTGATCCAAGTTAACTGTTACGTCGAGTGGCAAACATGTCCATAAGCTTAACAAGTCTGAAATATCACAAAAAAAAGATTAATTTGAACACTTATTGCTTCAGAAGCATAAGTATAACAGTAACGTTACAATCTCTATAAAGCGACTTATTGCCGTTCAACCTGAATGCATTATTAACGTAGCTGCTATTACTTTAAAACGGGCAATAACGTTACGCATTCGTGTTTAATCACGGGGAAAATGAAAAATGACTAAAATATTATTATTTATCGGATTATTTGAAGGTGAAACGCTTCACTAACAGCCTTACTAAACTGTAACGTTAAAGAGGACATAAGAAACACTATTTTACCTCATGGAACTTCTGGAATTTCTGAGGGGAAATTATTACTTATAGATTAATTTAAACCATCTTCTGATTTTCTAGGAAATAAATTTAATTACCCTTAGACAAAAACAGCCTATAAGACATTGAATTTAAAATTACTTACCATAAACCGTCTTTCCTTGCTTCTGAAGAGGCTGAGAAGAAAATCGCGCCTTCGCATTCAAGTGTCGTCGTCTCTGTGTTGTTTACTCCCGGTCGTTCGGCGCATGCGCAGGGAAAATTAAGACTCAGAGGTCTTGTGAACTATCTCTATTAGTAGAATCAACTAATGTTTTTATTGTTATATCAGTGCATTGCCGTCAAGCCATAGTTTAATCAACCTAAACTAAAAATGTTTTGTTATCTGAACACCCTTAGTGAATCTAAGTTGATTTGACAAAAGAAAATTTGTTGTGTTAACAAATCATGGGAATAATTTTTTTACAGTGCAGTAAACGTGAAAATAACTAAATAGTCTATTATTTTAGCTGCTGAATAATGTCTTTAAATGAGATCTTCTTTATTGTTCTGGGAAACTTAAACTAAAACATTGTGATGATGAAATGAAATGGCCCGTGCACTGAACACACACACACGCATTGGCTCCTCCCCCCGAGTGCCGTCAGCTGCCGCTCGCGCTATGCACTTTCCTGCTCAGGATACAGTTTCATTCATTCCTTCATTCATCTAATTAGCAAACGACCCCGCTTAAGGTAAGAAATGTGTTTAATATACAGCCTATATTACATGTTTAAATGCAGTTTGACCCTGAACCGTTTTCCTGATTGCCAGGTTCATAAAGGCATTTTGCCAAAAAAGAAGAAGTATTCTTGCAGAAGAAGAAGGGGATGCTGGAGTGTAACATGTTTTACTATGAACAACACGCGTGACTCTTCTGAACATGTATAACTTGCGCGCCTGCAAAGTAAATCAGCGACTCGTTGTTCCTGATGCTGGACATGATCTCAAATGCTGTTTTTAATATTCTCAGCATCATCATCTGCAGCTTCTTCGCTTCCCGCGCGGGTCCTCGAAATACTCTTTCACTTTTCAGAGCCGCAAAAAAAAGTCTGAAATCTCTTTTTAAAAACAGTTTTAATCGTAGCTAATGTCCATCGTCGTTCTGATCACTCTGAGAAATTCAGCTCAATAAGTCAAGTACATTTTTCAATATAGCAAAATAGCTTCTTCTTTTTTTACATCACAAAGATCTGGCAATAAAGTAGGCTACATTTACTAAATGATCATTTTCGCCGCAGTAATGACGCTATAATGCCTCGCTATAACGCGATCGCTTCGCTATGACGCTTCCTGGGTTTGTCTGTTGCGAGCGCACGTGTGATGCTATGCTTTTTTTCAACACACGATCAGTGTTTTTCATCATCAGAGATGCACAGGAAATAGACTATCTCTCTGTGTGTGTGTGTGTGGTGTACGCGCGCCACTGTGGCACACACACACGACCGTCAGATTTCAACGCTGAAATGCACACTGTGGTCACCATTGACTTTTTGGACTAAAAGCACAGTATGATCAAAGCTGACACCTGGCAATTTTATTTTAAATTTAGAATTAATTAGTGTCACAATGAAAAAAATGGTTATAAGTAGCTTCAACGTATTGTAAAGTTATTAGAAATGTATTTTTATGAAATATCTTCAGGAAAATAAATTGAAGTTGGCATTGAATCAATCTAGAAATGCGGAGAACCCGGTGCGCGGGCTGTCCTGCTGGCGGGGGTCATGGACGACTCGCCACTCCATGTCCCTGCATATGAGGAGCTGGTGGAGTCAATTCCACTAAACACTGGACGTCGGATAGACGTGCAGATCATGTCTATATTGGGTTCGTCGGTCCATGACCAATTCTGGACATCTATTCGATGTCCAAACTAGGTCCTCTATTTGGACGACCAACCATGACCAACTTGGATGTCATATTGACGTTCAACATTTGACCTTTGAAATGGGTAATTTTTTTGGACGTCTATGACAGGTGCAGGAAATTTACATGATTAATATGTAATTTTTTTTAAATTTACAATATTAAAATGTTGTTATCAACATGATTAATACATATGAATACAGATTATTTATAATTATTTAAGATAATTTTCGCAAAACTCCATTTGATTCTCAGCAGCAGTGATAACTGGAGACACATACAAAGGTGTAATGCTGTAGCTCAACAGTAGAGCATTGACCGCTTCCTCCACTTGAACTTACTCTCCATGACACAATCTGTTGTTCATCTCTGTGTCAGTTTTGTCTGATACTTCCTCAACATCTGTGACCGCTTCCTCCACTTGAACTTGGAACAACGTAAGATCATGGGTTCGATTCCCAGGAAAGCAAGAACTGATAGGAATGTAAATGTGGAAGTGGAAGTCACTTGGATAAAAGCGTCAGCCAAATGTAAATACATAGTACAGAAAACATGTCCTCTGCCCTGTTGAAAACTACAGTTATAGAAGTTAATATAGTCTAAATTTGATGTTGAAAAGACGTCTACATAAACCCATGGAAGTCCCACAGACGTCAACATTAGACCTACGGTGGACGTCGAAAAAAGACGTCGCCTGGCGTTACAAAACAACCCCTTCAGTGGACCGAAATTGGACGTCAAAAAATTACATAGTAAAGACGTCATTCAGCCGTCACATTGCTCAGTGGGATATGTCAGAGGTTTGGACCAGTGGATCTGTTTGTGTCTCGAGACACTGTGGTTCTCCCGCACACATCAGCCCCGCTGGGGTTGGATGCCATGGTGCAGACGTGGGCCGAGGCTGTGTTACCCCAATCGCTCTGCTCCCGGGAGTTATAGAGAGGGTCAGTTTTACCACTAGTAGCCCCGTTGTGGCCGGCCCCAAGTATGGTTCTCCGACATTATATTGCTCCTAGGCCCTCCATGGGAGATTCCTATCAGGAGGGACCCGCTGACGCAGGCAATAGTTCCCCCTCGGCCAGAGCTGTGGAAACTGCAATAAGTGGGCGTATCGTATTCAAATAACTTGACAAGTTGACGTCATCTAGTCAGAGAAAAAGCTTCGGTCTCTAACGATTCATAAAAATGACTCAGAGTCGACTCTTACTTTTGAAAGACAATAACTTTATATACGGTGCACTTTCATATTTCAACTTTGCAGGATGTTTTGTTCACTTAGATCTATGTTACACACCTACATGAAAGGTACATTTCAAAATTCCATAATAGGTGCCCTTTAAAAAAAAACTCTTTTATGAAAATAAATATTTTGTCAGAAACCACGAGTCTATTTTAGAATGGATGTTTATTTGCCGTCAGTTGGTAAAATGCTGCAGGTAAAAAGCACTTTGACTGTGAATGTCTTCTTCAAAACAAACAAACAAATATATATTATAGAAGAGAATAATGAAGAGAAATTAAGAATGATGAGCGAACATTTCCACCGCTTTAAATGCACATCATTGCACCTTTTTCACACGTTTTTAAATGTTTGCTCTATAAAACACTGTCATGCAATATAATATGCAGTAATTAGTTCTGTGATTTATAACAGCTTCTTCTGCAACATGAACATCAGTGTGTCCTGCGGAGAGATTGAGACTGAGGAGGGGTTTGTGTCAAACTTCCCTCTGATTTACTGAATCACACACTCAATGCAGACTGTGAGCAGAGCTGGTTCTCAGAGGTGACTATCACACACACCACACACACTATGAGCAGCAGCTGGTTCTCAGAGGTGACTATCATACACACTCACACACACACATACCCCTTTTCCACCAAGGCAGAGCTGGTGCTGGTTCGGAGCCAGAACCTAGTTTAAAATCGGTTCTTGTTTTTCCACCGCCAAAGCACCAGCTCCGAACCAGTAAACTGGTTCTTAAGTAGCACCAAAACATTGCAGGGTCTAGAACGGAGCCAAGTAAGAACCGCTTACGTCAGGGGCTGGGGGCGGGGTTACCGTGACCAACAAGACGAATATAAACCAGGGGGGCAGTGTTTCGGAAGACACTGAAGCATCCCCGGGCGCCGCCATTGGCTAGCGGACCCCCACCTGCTGTTAGCATTCCATTGACTCCCATTCATTTTGGCGTCACTTTGACAGCGAATAACTTTACATCTGAGGCGTTTAAAGACACCCGTTTGTCCATGTTTTATTCTAAAGAAACCACGAAAATGTATAAAAGGCTCCATTACCTTGTATCTTACGTTATGGCCCCGTAGAAGCAGTTTTTGTAAAAATAGGCTAACAATTGCGTCATAACCGCACGACTCAGTCGCACAAGTCGAGAAATTACCGTATGGACATCAGGCAGAGAAGCTCACAAGCAATCGGAGGACGTGGAGGCATAAAGTCAAGGGAGAAGCCCGTAGAGAGTGATAAAGTTGCTCCCGCTGCTAGCTCACGGACAGCTAATGCTCACGCTCTCCGTCTCTGCGAGATTCGGAAGGGAATGATTCAGATTTCTCTCGGCACAGCTACTAGAAGACCTACAGGTTGCTCACGTCACATCTACGTCGTCAAGCTCAGTTTGAGCCTGCGCAGTTCGCCTTGCGATCAGGAAGTGATGCTTCTAATGGACTTCATTTCTCTCCGTTGAAACCTATGGGGTCGCTGTGTCCCAGTTTATATACTGTCTATGATATAAACTTGTGACCCGCCATTTTTAAATAGCAGCTAGTCGAGCTAATAGCAGCTCGATTATAATATCCGTCTATGTAAGTTACGGCGAGCTGCACGGACGCGTTGGATTCCGATGTATTTTTGCAAACCCATGAGCATCCATAGTATTGCAACGTCCGTTATTGTTGATGGCTTGTTCGAGATGCATCGGAGCGGCGCGGACCGATCGGAGCTGCGGTAGTGTTTGGAGAGCATTCGACTCCTTGTGCTTTAGATCGCTATCGCAGTGCTTTGATGTCATGCGGAGATCGGTCTGCAAGAAGCCGATGCATCTCGAACAAGCCTGGCGTGTTTGTGTTTGGCGCTACCGCACTAGCGGTTGCTGGGCAACATGAGACGTATACAGTGACGTAAGATCTGGCTCTGTTGTGGCTCTCTAGACGGAGATTACAATCGAGCAGCTATTAGCTCGATTAGCAGCTATTAAAAAATGGCGGTCACAAGTTTCTGTTCGTCTTGTTGGTCACGGTAACCCCGCCCCCAGCCCCTGACGCAAGCGGTTCTTACTCTAGCCCAGCAATGTTTCGGTGCTACTTAAGAACCACTTTTACTGGTTCGGAGCTGGTGCTTTGGTGGTCGAAAAACAAAGAACCATTTGAAACTAGGCTCTGGCTCCGAACCAGCACCAGCTCTGCCTTGGTGCTTAGAAGTGACTATTACACACACACACACACACACACACACACAGACTGTGAGCAGAGCTGATTCTCAGAGGTGACCTATTACACACACACAAACTGTGAGGAGAGCTGGTTCTTAGAAGTGACTAATGGCGCTTTTCCACTGCATGGTACGGCTCGGTTCGGCTCGGTACAGTTCGACTCGGCGCGGAACGGTTCGGCTCGCTTTGCTTTTCCACTGCGTGGTACGACTCGACTCGGTACGGCACGGTTCGGTTCGCTTTAGCTCGGTTGCTTTTCCACTGCAGTTAGTACCCGCTTCAAAGTGGGTGGGACTGATCGTTATTGTAGGTCTGGTGGTAGCCGTGTGCGGCTAAGAGCTGTGCTACTTCCGCTCCTCGGCAACCAACGAGAGGAACGTCTGCACCTCGTCCACTGACCACGATTCAGCCATTTCTTGTTTGATTGTTTTTTACTTTTTTTGTCAAGTAAATACTCTAAAAACAGGTGCTACTGCGTTTGCTGTTGTCTGGCTATTTAAATCTAGCGGGTTTAGTGTCTCATGTCGCAAATACAATGACGCTGAAGTGACGATTCTGTCTGACCAATCAGTGATCTGCAGTGTTTTCACGTCACGTTTAGTATCGGTACGGTACGCTTGGAACCTCAACAGAGGTGATACCATTTAAAGCGAGCCGTACCGTACCGTACCATGCAGTGGAAAAGCGCCAAAGCGTGCCGTGCCGTACCGAACCGTACCGTACCATGCAGTGGAAAAGCGCCATATTACACACACACACACACACAGACTGTGAGCAGAGCTGATTCTCAGAGGTGACTATTACACACACACACACACACACACACACTGTGAGCAGAGCTGGTTCTTAGAAGGACTATTACACACACAGACTCTGAGCAGAGCTGATTCTCAGAGGTGACTATTACACACACACACACACACACCACACACACACAGACTGTGAGCAGAGCTGATTCTCAGAGGTGACTATTACACACACACACACACACAGACTGTGAGCAGCGGATTCTCAGAGGTGACTATTACACACACACACACATAGACTGGACGAGCAGAGCTGATTCTCAGAGGTGACTATTACACACACACACACACACACACACTCTTGATCCTCTTGTGTTTGGTGTGTTCAGGACGAACATCTGTTAGCACATCCATCTCAACTCAAACTGAGTGATCCTGTTACTTCAGTCTCATCTGATCGTCTCGTCACGTCTCGCTGTGTGAATCTGATTCATGAGATCCTCTGTGACGCTTCAGGAGTAAATCAACTCTCACACATCATTCCTCTGTTTTCATATTTCATCTTTCATTAACATGATTCTCTAACGCTTCTTTCTTTCTTCACAGCTCATCTCAGTGTTAAGACCATGTTCAGAGGTGAGAGAGACACTTCAGTAATACACAGCAATCAGGGAGGCGGGATATATCGGCTGAAATATGATAATTTTTTATGTTATCGGTATCAACCGATATATGATAATTTTTTTTGTTATCGGTATCAACCGATATATGATAGTTTTTTGTGATCGGTATCGACCGATATATTATATTTCTTTATGTTATCGGTATCAACCGATATATGATAATTTTTTGTTATCGGTATCAACCGATATATGATAATTTTTTGTTATCGGTATCAACCGATATATGATCGTTTTTTATGTTATCGGTATCAACCAATATATGATCATTTTTTGTTATCGGTATCAACCGATATATGATAATGTTTTGTTATCGGTATCAACCGATATATGATCGTTTTTTATGTTATCGGTATCAACCGATATATGATAATTTTGTATGTTATCGGTATCAACCGATATATGATAATTTTTTATGTTATCGGTATCAACCGATATATGATAATTTTTTGTTATCGGTATCAAACGATATATGATCGTTTTTTATGTTATCGGTATCAACCGATATATGATAATTTTTTGTTATCGGTATCAACCGATATATGATAATTTTTTGTTATAGGTATCAAACGATATATGATCGTTTTTTATGTTATCGGTATCAACCGATATATGATAATTTTTTGTTATCGGTATCAACCGATATATGATAATTTTTTGTTATAGGTATCAAACGATATATGATCGTTTTTTATGTTATCGGTATCAACCGATATATGATAATTTTTTGTTATCGGTATCAACCGATATATGATAATTTTTTGTTATCGGTATCAACCGATATATGATAATTTTTTGTTATCGGTATCAACCGATATATTCAATTCAATTCAATTCAAGTTTATTTGTATAGCGCTTTTCACAATACATATTGTTTCAAAGCAGCTTTACAGAAAATGCATTTCAAAAATATACACACAAAATACAGTTAGTTAATCATAAAATTTATGGCATAACATATCGCCGGCGTTGGGTCGTCTCTTCATAGGCGTCGAGTCGTCTCATCACAGGCGTTGGGGCATCTGAAGTCTCCATGAGAGGCTGGATACATAACTGGAGCTGACGAACTCTATTTGAGTTATCTCGGGACAGGCGTCCCGAGATAACAACAAAAAAGGCAGATGGGAAATAATTAGCGTAGCTGCTGTTCATAATATGAATGCATTTGATCTGATTTAACTGTAGTATAAAAGGTATGAGATGCATCATGTGAATGCTTGGCTAAAGAGATGCGTCTTTAATCTAGTTTTAAACTGGGAGAGCGAGTCTGAGCCTCGGACAGTATCAGGAAGGCTATTCCAGAGTTTAGGAGCTAGATGTGAAAACGCCCTCCCTCCTTTAGTGGACTTAGTTATCCTAGGTACGACCAGAAGCCTCGAATTTAGCGATCTTAAAGAGCGCGATGGATTATATGGCGATAGAAGATCTCTTAAATACACAGGAGCTAAACCATTTAGGGCTTTATAGGTCAGTAACAATACTTTGTAATTGATACGGAACTTAATAGGTAACCAGTGTAGAGATGATAAAATTGGTGTTATATGATCATATTTTCTTGATCTAGTAAGAACTCTAGCAGCTGCATTTTGGACTAACTGTAGCTTGTTTACGGAGGATGCAGGACAACCAGCTAATAAAGCATTACAGTAATCTAGTCTCGAGGTCATGAATGCATGAACTAACTTTTAGGCATCAGAAACTGATAGCATGTTACGTAGCTTAGCAATGTTTCTAAGGTGGAAAAAGGCTGTTCTTGTGACATTTGAAATATGATTTTCAAAAGACAAGTTGCGGTCTAGTATAACACCCAGGTCTTTTACTGTAGAGGATAAAGTAACAGGACGTCCATCTAGATTAAGGTTGTATTGTAAGAGGTTTTGTGGGCAGTTTTTTGGACCAATCAGTAATACCTCCGTTTTATCTGAATTTAATAGAAGAAAATTACACGTCATCCAATATTTTATATCTTTAACACACTCTGTCATTTCAGATAATTTAGTGTTATCATCTGGTCGTGATGAAATATATAATTGAGTGTCATCAGCATAACAGTGGAAACTTATTCCATGTTTTCTTATAATATTACCAAGTGGCAGCATATAAATTGAGAATAGCAGAGGGCCTAACACAGATCCTTGCGGCACTCCATAATTTACTGACGTTATCTTTGATTTTTCCCCATTTAAATGGACAAAATGGTAACGGTCTGATAGGTACGATCTAAACCAGCTTAATGCCTGTCCCTGTACACCAGTGTAATTTTGAAGTCGATCTAAGAGTATTTTATGATCTATAGTGTCAAACGCAGCACTAAGATCGAGTAAAACTAGTATTGAGATACAGCCTTGGTCAGAAGCTAAAAGTAAATCATTTGTAATTTTAACCAGCGCAGTTTCTGTGCTATGATGTGGCCTGAATCCTGACTGAAATTTTTCATAGATATCGTTTTCTTGCAAGAAAGAGCACAGTTGAGCGGACACAACTTTTTCTAGTATTTTAGACATAAATGGAAGATTTGAAATGGGTCTGTAATTTGCTAGGTTATTTGGATCTAATTGTGGTTTCTTAATAAGAGGTTTTATAACTGCCAGCTTGAATGTTTTTGGAACATGTCCTAAAGATAGAGACGAGTTAATAATATTGAGAAGAGGCTCTTCCACTACAGGTAACACTTCTTTCAGTAGTTTACTGGGTATTGGATCTAATAAACATGTTGTTGGTTTAGATGCAGTGATAAGTTTATTAATCTCTTCCTGTCCTATAGTTGTAAAGCGCTGTAGTTGTTCTTGAGGGGCGATAATTGAGGCTGAATCATAAGACGCTGTCAAAGATTGCACATTTACAATTGTGTTTCTGATGCTTTCTATTTTCTCAGCGAAGAAATTCATGAAATCATTACTATTAAGATGTAACGGAATATTTTGTTCAGGTGATGTCTGTTTATTTGTTAATCTAGCCACAGTGTTAAATAAAAACCTTGGATTGTTTTGGTTGTTTTCTATTAGTTTGCGGAGATGTTCAGCCCTGGCTGCTTTTAGAGCCTTTTTATAACGTGACATACTGTCTTTCCACGCGATTCTAAAGACCTCTAAATTAGTTTGTTTCCATTTGCGCTCTAAGTTACGAGTTTCTCTCTTGATAACATGCGTAGCACTGTTGTACCATGGTGCTTTAATTTTCTCTCTAACCTTTTTTAATCTAATTGGTGCAACAGTTTCTAATGTACTAGAGAAAATGTTGCTCATACTGCTAGTCATTTCCTCTAGTTCATCTGTTAGTTTGGGTTCACTGAGAAGCTGAGATAGATCAGGTAAGCTATTCAAGAATCTATCTATAGTAGTTGGAAGGATTGTTCTACCTGGTCGATAACGCGGCGCAACATGACACATTTCAGCCGTACGTAGTATGCAAGTTACCATGTAATGATCAGTGACATCATCACTTTGCGGTATAATATCTATATCGGTTGGATCGGTTCCATATGATATAATTAAATCTAGAGTATGATTAAGACGATGAGTGGGACCACTAACGTTTTGCTTGACCCCAAAGGAGTTTAATAAATCTGTAAACGCAGTCCCTAACGCATCATTTGTGTTATCAACGTGTATGTTGAAATCTCCAACAATTATTGCCTTATCGACATTGACTAATAGATCTGAGAGAAAATCTGCAAACTCTTTTAGGAAATCAGCGTAAGGCCCTGGCGGTCTATATACGGTAGCCAAGGCTAGAGATAATAGGGATTTCTTTCTTACATCTGGGAGCGTAACATTTAGCACAAGTACTTCAAACGAATTAAACCTGTGGCCTGTTTTCTGAGTAACATTAAGAATATCTCTGTAGATTGTTGCAACACCGCCGCCACGACCAATCAGACGGGGCTCGTGCTTATAACCGTATCCTGGTGGAGTGGACTCATTAAGACCGAAATAATAATTTGGTTTAAGCCAGGTTTCAGTAAGGCAGAGTACATCGAAGCTATTATCAGTGACCATTTCATTTACAATAACCGCCTTAGGTGTAAGCGACCTAATGTTTAGAAGACCTAGCTTTAGAAATTGTTTTTGTTCACTAATATTGAGATTTTCTGGTTTAATCACAATTAGATTTTTCTTAGATCCTACAGTAGATTTATGGTTTGGCCTCACTAAACGAGGAATAGACACAGTTTCTATATAGTGTTCTACACTGGTACTTATATCAATTAATTTGGGACAGCAAAGAATGTGATTTGGACTTTGACTTACTAGTCATATGGTGTGTAACGTCTTGGAGATGTTGTCCGACAGAACAGCCGCTCCAACTCTGCTGGGGTGCAGGCCATCAGCACGGTAGAGCCTAGGTCGCTCCCAAAACAGATTCCAATTATTTACAAAGAGCAGTCTCTGTTCATTACACCATGACATTAACCATTCATTTAGTGCAAACAATCTACTGAACCTTTCTTGTCCTTGTCGGTACGTGGGAAGCGGTCCAGACACGACGATCTTTGCTTCAGGCGATGTTCTGCGTACCGTCTCGATCAGGCTCCTGTAGTCCCTCTTCAGAACCTCCGTCTGCCGCAGCCTGATGTCGTTCACCCCCGCGTGCAGCACGACAGCTCCGACGCGTTCGTCACCGTTCAGGATCTCGGGGACCTGCGCAGCGACATCGAGAACACGAGCACCAGGAAAGCAGTGAGTGCGCACCATACCTTTACCTGAGGTAGCGCGGACATGCCGGACCATGGAACTGCCGATGATCACAGCGTCGTCGCGTTCCGTCTCGCGAAGAGGGGAGAAGCGGTTCCGGGTGGAGATCTCGAAGACCGGGAGGGGCGGAGAGGTCCTTGCTCTGGTCCTGGCTCGTGTCTTCCGCTGTGGCATCATCCAGGGTCCATGGTGCTGTGTCGGTGTCGGGGTAAACGAAACCAGGGGTGCTCGGGTCCTGTGCAGAGAAATACACGGAGTAGAGGAGGCCGGAGTCGAAAAGTTACTAACCACTGACTTGTGAGCATCGGCGCGTGATGCTTCAAGCGCTGATCGTCGGTCTCGCAGCTCGGCCTGCCTCCCCAGCAGATCACGGATCTGCTTCTCCACGGACTCCAGCTCCAGCCGCACCGAATGCAGCTCAAACGTGTCCTCACCTGCACTCAGAGGTAGACACACATCCGATGTATTCGCCATTATGACAGATGAACAATAAATTAGCAGTGATGCTACCAATATCACTACTAATTTAGGACTGAAATCATGGATAGAACCCGTATCCTTCCAGTGATTCGAGTGTAAATAAGACGGTCGATAGGCGAGACCACGCGTGCAAATGCTAGCGGGCTAACGTTAGAGACAGTAACGGAGGTTCGGAAAGTTGGATATAACCAGCGATATCAAAGCAATCCGATTGTTTTTTATAGAGAGTAGTATCGGAGATATGTTCACACGCTGGAAAAGTAGAGAAAAATAGAGAAATGGAGATTCGACGGATCTCCAAACACAAACAAAGTGACAACAAGCGATTCGAAACACAACACAAACTAACAGTTAGGCGATTCGAAACACAAACACAAACAAGCGATTCGAAACACAAACTAACAGTTAAGCGATTCGAAGCACGACAACACAACAAGCGATTCGAAACACAGCACAAACTAGCAGTTAAGCGATTCGAAACACAAACACAAACAAGCGATTCGAAAACACAAACTCCAACACAGCCAAAGCGGTTCGAAACACAGACACAAACTTCAAACACAGACACAAACTTCAAACACAAACACAAACAAGCGATTCGAAACACAAACTGACAGTTAAGCGATTCGAAACACGACAACACAACAAGCGATTCGGAACACAGCACAAACTAGCAGTTAAGCGATTCGAAACACAAACACAAACAAGCGATTCGAAAACACAAACTCCAACACAGCCAAAGCGGTTCGAAACACAGACACAAACTTCAAACACAAACAAGCGATTCGAAGCACAAGCACAAACACAAACTCCAACACAAACAGAGCGATTTCAGTGATTCGAGTGTAAATAAGACGGTCGATAGGCGAGGCCACGCGTGCAATGCTAGCGGGCTATCGTTAGAGATAGTAACGGAAGTTCGGAAAGTTGGATATAACTAGCGATATCAAAGCAATCCGATTGTTTTTTATAGAGAGTAGTGTTGGAGATATGTTCACACGCTGGAAAAATAGAAAATGCTCGTTTCTAAATGAGTGTAAAGAACAAAATCAAAGATTTATGAATCAAGTCGACGGAGCTTCAACACAAACACAGCGCTCACTCGCGACGCATGCGCAGATTCTCACTTTCCACTCAATAATGCTCTGCAATAATGCTCAAAGATATATGATAATTTTTTATGTTATCGGTATCAACCGATATATGATAATTTTTTGTTATCGGTATCAAACGATATATGATCGTTTTTTATGTTATCGGTATCAACCGATATATGATAATTTTTTGTTATCGGTATCAACCGATATATGATAATTTTTTGTTATCGGTATCAACCGATATATTATAATTCTTTGTTATCGGTATCAACCGATATATGATCATTTTTTGTTATCGGAATCAACCGATATATGATAATTTTTTGTTATCGGTATCAACCGATATATGATAATTTTTTGTTATCGGTATCAACCGATATATGATAATTTTTTGTTATCAGTATCAACCGATATATGATAATTTTTTGTTATCGGTATCAACCGATATATGATCGTTTTTTTTGTTATCGGTATCAACCAATATATGATCATTTTTTGTTATCGGTATCAACCGATATATGATCATTTTTTGTTATCGGTATCAACCGATATATGATAATTTTTTGTTATCGGTATCAACCGATATATGATAATTTTTTGTTATCGGTATCAACCGATATATGATCATTTTTTGTTATCAGTATCAACCGATATATGATAATTTTTTGTTATCGGTATCAACCGATATATGATCGTTTTTTTTGTTATCGGTATCAACCAATATATGATCATTTTTTTGTTATCGGTATCAACCGATATATGATCATTTTTTGTTATCGGTATCAACCGATATATGATAATTTTTTGTTATCAGTATCAACCGATATATGATCATTTTTTGTTATCGGTATCAACCGATATATGATCGTTTTTTTTGTTATCGGTATCAACCAATATATGATCATTTTTTGTTATCGGTATCAACCGATATATGATCGTTTTTTATGTTATCGGTATCAACCGATATATGATCGTTTTTTATGTTATCGGTATCAACCAATATATGATAATTTTATGTTATCGGTATCAACCGATATATGATAATTCTTTGTTATCGGTATCAACCGATAAATGATAATTTTTTGTTATCGGTATCAACTGATATATGATCATTTTTTATGTTATCGGTATTAACCAATATATAATATTTTTTGTTATCGGTATCAACCGATATATGATAATTTTTTATGTTATCGGTATCAACCGATATATGATAATTTTTTGTTATCGGTATCAAACGATATATGATCGTTTTTTATGTTATCGGTATCAACCGATATATGATCATTTTTTGTTATCGGTATCAACCGATATATGATAATTTTTTGTTATTCGTATCAACCGATATATGATAATTTTTTGTTATCGGTATCAACCGATATATGATAATTTTTATGTTATCGGTATCAACCGATATATGATAATCTTTTGTTATCGGTATCAACCGATATATGATCATTTTTTGTTATCGGTATCAACCGATATATGATAATTTTTTGTTATCGGTATCAACCGATATATGATCATTTTTTGTTATCGGTATCAACAGATATATGATCGTTTTTTTTGTTATCGGTATCAACCAATATATGATCATTTTTTGTTATCGGTATCAACCGATATATGATCATTTTTTGTTATCGGTATCAACCGATATATGATAATTTTTTATGTTATCGGTATCAACCGATATATGATAATCTTTTGTTATCGGTATCAACCGATATATGATCATTTTTTGTTATCGGTTTCAACCGATATATGATAATTTTTTGTTATCGGTATCAACCGATATATGATCATTTTTTGTTATCGGTATCAACAGATATATGATCGTTTTTTTTGTTATCGGTATCAACCAATATATGATCATTTTTTGTTATCGGTATCAACCGATATATGATCATTTTTTGTTATTGGTATCAACCGATATATGATCATTTTTTGTTATCGGTATCAACCGATATATGATCATTTTTTGTTACCGGTATCAACCGACATATGATAATTTTTAATGTTATTGGTATTGGTCGATATATGATCAGTTTTTATGTTATTGGTATTGGTCAATATATGATCCTTTTTAATGTTATTGGTATTGGTCGATAGATATATGATAATTTTTAATATTATTGGTATTGGTCGATAGATATATGATCTTTTTTAATATTATTGGTATTGGTCGATAGATATATGATCATTTTTAATATTATTGGTATTGGTCGATAGATATATGATAATTTAGAATGGTATTGGTATTGGTCGATATATGATCATTTTTAATGTTATCGGTGTTTATTAAGGGTTTTCGGCCCGGCTAAATCGAACCAATGAAGGCAGATAACATTAAAAATGAACATATATCGTCCGATAACGATAACTACATAAAATGAACATGAGAACATCACAATTGTGTGCTTAACTTTTAATGGTGAGACTTTTGTTTTTGTAATCAGGCTCTCAAAAGTTTGGATTTAGATTTATCGGACTATATATCGGTTATCGGCTTTCAAATATAAAAAACTATTGGTCATCGGTATTGGCCAAAATGTTCACATCGGTGAATCCCTAAGATAAGTGTGTCCTGAATCAAACTCTGTGTTGAACTGAATCTTCTGTCAGTGAATCATGATGATTGTGAATGTGTTTTTCAGTGAGGAATGAAACTGCAGTGACTCCAAACTCAGGTGAGATTCAGCTGATAAACGTGTGTCTAATTCACTAGTAAAACACTGATTCAAACTCAATCCAGTTTCAATGTTTTCTGTCATATTGTCTGATATTTGTGATCATTGTGTGTTTTAAAGATGTTCTGAATGAAGTGACTCCGTCTCTCCAGATCTCAGGTAAAACATCAAGAGCTTTAAACATCGACTCTTATATTGATTTATGATTATTGATCAGCAGATTTGATATTTGATCTCTTGTATAGAGTTGTGGTGGCTGATTGCTCTCTTCATCTTCATCTTCATCATCATCTTCATCTGTTTTATACTGCGTAAAAGGATCTTCAGGTGAGTCCAGACTGATTATAACGTCATACTTCAGTCTTTACATCTGACACTAGTTCACAAGAGCTCAGCTCATCGTGAATCACATTTACATTCATTTGATCAGATTATTTATGATTCTGTCACGTTTAGATGCTTCCTATGAATTTATAAATATTTTTTTATAGATTTTGATCTAAGAAACCAAGAGTTGAAAATATACTTCATGATTTGACCTCAGTAACAGTCATTGACGTCTCAGATTGAATTATTAAATCAAGGGGAAATCTCAAGTTTAAAATCCCTCTGAATAAGCAGAATATAATAGTGTGTATAATAAGTGTCAGTGTGTTGTCTGATGTTTTCAGAGGCAAGCGCGGTTCATCTGTCCAACTGATGATGAGGTGAGAGAATCAACCTGAGAGAAAGAGTTAGGCCCCGTTTACACGATGGGAAAACGCAGATATTTCTCTGCGTTTTGGCCTGTCATTTACACGAAAACGCCGTTTTTATCCCAGAAAACGATCATTTCTAAAAACTCCGGCCAAAGTGGAGATTTCTGAAAACGCCGGTTATATGTTGTCGTGTCAACTGGGAGAAACGGGGTTTTAGGTTCTCTCTTGTCGATTCTGAGGATTCTGATTGGCTTGCATGGCTTTATCCTTCTCCCTACACTGCCGCCAATAGGTTTAGTATAGTTATAAAGGCGCTCGACGGCGTATTTATGCGGGTTGTGTGCACGATGTTATTATTGAAAACGGAGGGGGAGAAATATTCGTTTCTCTAAATACCCGGCTATGTGTAAATGTGGCCTTATTAACCTTCGTCACATGATCATCTCAGGCCCCGTTTACACGTACATGGTTATTTTGAAGAACGGAGACGTTTCCCTTCGGTTGTGCCCCTCGTTTACACGCAAACGGAGAATTCTCCTCTGAAAACGATTCTTTCTAAAAACTCCGGCCAGAGTGGAGATTTTGGAAAACTCTGTTTGCACGTTTGCATGTAAACTGAGAAAAACTGAGTTTTAGGCAGTCGACGTCACAGTATGCGACAGAACTTGCACTGCGTCAAAAGTGCGACCTATATTTTCGGGATTCTGATTGGCTAACGTAGGCTTGAGCTTCTTGTTACACTGCCACCTATAGGTTTGGCATGCTCTTGACGGAATATACACGAACACTTTTCTGAAAACTGACAGGGTGAAATGTCCGTCTATGAAAATAAATATACGTGTAAACGTAGCCTCAGAGATGAGACCGATGATGATGATGTACAGCTGATGAAGATTAATCTCAGCTGAATCTGTTTCACACAGGAATCTGAAGGTCGGATCTGGGCCTGCATGTATGACTTAAGCGTCAAAAAAATCGTAGTAAAAAGTAGGAATTCTCTAAGAGGAGACTTTTATAAAGAAGCTAAAAGCAACTTTCAGTAAAGTCTCAGACTGATTCTTAAGTGCTGCCTGAAGTGGCATTTAAGTGCTGTGAACTAAGGACTATGATGTCAGCCCAAAATGGCCGCCCTCAACCTCTGATAGCCTGCAAGGGTGAGGTCACTGCAGCAAGACACCAATCCTTTAATGTAATTATAATAAATAATTTAATATTTAAATTTTTTATTTTTTTAATGGCTTTGCATTGTGCAAAATTATCACAAATTAGTATTGATGCTGTGGAATCCCCTGTGGAAAAGTGAAGCAAAGGAAAATTGTCAGATTCACCCTTTATTCAAATGGTATTAAAACTGTGTTAAAGATTGTGCAAGCGTATTGTGTAGTTGTGCCTGGAGTCAGTTGTTTATTTGTGATGATAACACAATGAAACATTCCAAATTGTACAGACATAATTTTTAGCCAGGCTGCCATACAAAGAAATTATGAACACATGAAAAAACAAGAGAGGACAATGAAATATTAATAAACGACTGTGTTGCAGACAATGCATGATTTTATTTTTCTCCTGTGAGCTTTTTAGTTTTTCTAAAACCTGTAGTTGTAGTTTGCCCTTTTATGTCACTTGATCTCCTGCATTGACAGCATTATATGAGAACTGAACTGAGCTGGACGATGACATCACGGTTTTCTCCAGAACGGCTGTATAGATAAATCAACTAAATAGATAACTAATGATTTTTTACAACGGAAATGAAAGCTTTAGCATAAGTTCTGCTAGGAAGACTACTGGTGTGTTCAAGTCATCTCGTGTAGATCGTATTTACGAGTTGAACGCCACCAGAGTGTCATAATATACCAGTGGGGATTTCCCCTAAGCCCCGATCTTTACGAGTTGTGGCTGTACAGTGAGAAACATGGCAGAATACCACAATACTTACAGGTATTTAACAGTGATAGTGTCAGGCTTTTCTGTTTACAGCGCAGTCAGCTAATCGCCTGCACAGAATATGATTATAAAATAACAATGCAACATGTAACGATAAAGTTGGCAGTGGCTTCATAAATGAATTAAAAACATAAAAAAACAAAGTACACCTGATGCACATTTCTTTGTTCTTCATTTTCTAGAACAAGAGTTTAAGAACCTTACTGTATTTTTGTGTAATTAAGAGAAAGTGACTCAAACGCACCTGCCGGCGTAAACACGACTTCCCATCTCGTGCGTACGAACTTCCCAGGAGGACTTGAACGCACCATATATTTTGTTACGTCACTTATTACCTTCTCATCTATCCAACTGTGTTCTAATACTCGGTACTTACACATGTCTGAGTTCACAGATGCTGACGCCTCCATTCCCCTCCATCCTCCCCGCCGCCACCAGGATGGTCCCTGTCCACACCTCCCCGGGGGTCGGCTGCGCCCCGCCTTCGTCTTCAGGTCCCAGCCCGCTACCCTCGGATCGCGAGTTACGGACGGGCCTACGCCAACCAACTTTATATAACAATACTTGCTTGTTGGGCTGTTAATAAATGTATACTTGTTTCGGTATTTTGCCTCCCGAGTCTTTCTGGTGGAAATGAATCAACACTGAACTTACTTAAAGCTACAATATGTATTTTTTTTTCGCCGCTAGGGGTCGCTAACCTCGTACAGTAACACAGGCGTAGGTTGATGACGCAGTGACGAGCTGAATGCTGGGACTTGCTGTCAAGATGATGGATCTAATAATGTTAATGGATGAGTGAAAACATTAATGTTACATGGATAACATAGATAAACATTAACATTACAGTGGAGAAGCAGGCGCAATTTAGCCTGGGAAAACCCAGACCACTCTCAGTTGTAACTGTTAGGGTCTGGCAAAGCTCCATAGACAATTCATTTCCACAGGGGCGTCACCAACGGACGTCGGATAGATCTAAAACCAATCAGAGCGATGAAGGACATAACGTATGCAGAGCGACGGAGAAACATCTCGAGACTTTCAGCAATTCTCTGTTTGTGTTAACGAAAATGACAATTTTAAATTGCTTGAAACAGACGCGATAGCTGATTCGAACGAGTGATGTTGTGATGTTCCACGGCGGCATCCATCTTTGTAATGTACAAAATCTGCGTCACCGTCTCTGCTCTGTCGTCATCGTGTAAAGCCCGCCCCAACGTTTCTGATTGGTGCCGCGATTTCGATGGTTTGGAAATGGGTTTCAATGGGCTCTTTGCCAGACCCACTTGCAGAGCAAATCTAAATTTGCCGTAAGTGGTCTGGGTTTTCCCAGGCTAGGCGCAATTGCCAATAATAGACAGATATCACACGCGAGTCCCGCGGATATAAAGGAAAAAGGATTAATTCTACTGAACTACTCGCAACTGCTGAATTATACTCGCACAGGACAGTTTATTAGACGAATAAAACTTGTGAGGTAACGCAGCGCTGTTCACTCGCTATAACGTTACACTATCACACTAAACTGCATGTGTTGAGTTATAGGGCCCTATTTTAACGATCTGAAACGCAAGTGGCAAAGCGCAAAGCGCAAGTAACTTTGTGGGCGGATCCCGGCGCTGTTGCTATTTTCCCGGCGGGATAAACGACTCTTGAGCCTGGCGCAAATCTAAAAGGGGTTGGCCTGAAGTAGCTTTATTATTCATAGGTGTTGTTGGAGCCATTCTGTATTGTGATAGGTTGGAGCTGTGTTCTGCCACAAGTCTACTTAAGACAGGGGTTAATTAGTGCAGGTGTGGCGCACAGCGAGGTGCATGGTTTTTGACCGTGAGGCACGGCGTGTAATCATAGAGACTGACATGAGTTAAGTTTATGTTTGAAGAAAGGTTTCATTTTTCGTTATGTTAATAAATGGATTGATATATCCGACTTTAATTTCAGATTTTTGAAAGTTTATTATTTGTACCATATTTTATTATTTTAAGCCACAAGGAAACAGCACGCCCGAAACACGCGTGCAAAACAACTTAAATGTGCGCCAACAAAGAGTCAAAAACCCCCTCTGTATGAGGAAAAGACTGATCAAGTTTAAACGACACGGTCCTTGTGCTGTCTGTGCACCTTGTGTTCGACGGTCATCGGCTGAATGGAAACGCTGGCGCATTGGACAGCGAGGCGGCCAGGAAGCGGTGACGGACGAGCGGAGATCGGTGACGGACGAGCGGAGATCGGTGATCGGTAGCGGCAGGCGTCGGAGTAAAACGCTTTGGGCTTCAGTGGATAGTGAAACGGTTCGGACTCGGTGAGGACGGACGCCAAGGAAGACTGAGGTTGATGAGCGCCCTCACATTGGACAGTGAGGATTGGACACTTCGATGCACGTCACCAGGAGGAAAGTTCTTTGGACCTGAAACGAGTAAAACGAGGTAGCGGCAGTTAACACACACGCACACACATAAGAAGATGTACGAGTTTTAAGAGCTGCAGTTATCAAAGTGTAAACAGCAAGAGTGACGAGAATACAATACATTGACATTTGGTTTAAAGTAAACGAGGACTTGAAATAAGAGACATTTGGGTCAAAGGGTTACCATAAGAAAATGTATGTGTTTATGCTTTATTTCTGATTTCTCGTTTTATGATATTTAAATGAAATGTGTTTTTCTTGGGGGTAGTCTGTTGAAAAAAAAAAAAAGTTAAAATGGATGAAGATCATCAAGGTATTGAGGTAACTCAGGTGGTGTCAGCTGATTCTCAAAATGTTAATGAGGAAGAAGCCTCTGTGAAAAAAAGGTCTATAAAACTTACAACAAAAGCACTGCTTTCTAAAATAAGTGACTTAGAGACACTAAGAAAATCAAAATTAAGTAAAGCTGCCAACATCAAACAAACTGTTCAAGGTTTATTATGCGAGTCTGGGTATGAAGTTGAAATAAAAAGTAGCTTCAGCAAATATCAAGCTCTGATTAACGACGCAAAGGTTGCACATAACAATCTGCTTGAGTTGCTACCCGTGGATGAAAAGGAAAAGCATGAAACCTGGTTCAAAGCAAAGCTTTTAAGTGTGAACGAATTTTGCCAGTGTGTGGAAAATCATTTTAAGAGTACAAATGGTACTACTGAAGATGTTCACCTTGAGGATGATATAAAGCCAACGGACAGTGTATCAAATGTTGGAGCAGGCGCTAAAAGCAGCACCAGTGAAAGATCAAGTCGATCAAGCAAAGCTGCATTTGAAGTTGCACATGCGCAAGCAGAAGCCAAAAAAGCTGCACTCCTGGCACGCGCATCAGCGCTAAAAAAGAAACATGAATTGGAAAAGGAGGCGGAATCAATACGCAAAAGAATGGAACAAGTGGAAATGGATGCTGAGATTGAAGCCTCAGATGCAGAGTTGGCAGTACTGGAAGCATTTTCAGATCAAGATAAAATGGGATCTTATGTTGAGAAGCAAAAATCAAAAGAAAGACCTGACATTCCTGATACAAAGTTTGAAAAATCTTCCAGATTGATGAGAAATAAGGGCTTACCCATTGCAGTAGCCAGATCCACTAGAAATGTTGCACATGCAGTTGATGACAATTCTACACGTCAGATTCTGCAAAGGCAAAATGAAATCTCCGAACTGCTCATACAACAACACAAAGCAAGCCAACTGCCACCAAGACAAATGCCTGTTTTTGAAGGTGACCCATTGAAGTTCAAAATGTTCATGCAAGCTTTTAGGCACTGTGTGGAGGAGAAAGCAGCATCTAAAGGTGATTGTATGTATTTTTTGGAAAGGTACACCAGAGGGCGCCCACACGACCTTGTACAAAGCTGTTTACATATGAGTGCGGAGAGAGGCTTTGAAACAGCTAAAGCCCTCCTACAGGAACACTTCGGTAATGAAACAAAGATCACAACAGCATATATGGAAAAGGTTCTCAACTGGCCTGTGGTGAGGGCTGAAAGTGTTTCGTTACTACAGGACTATGCATTATTTTTACGTGGATGCAGTAATGCAATGTCAGATTTAGAGGACATGAAAGAGCTGGACATGTCTGCCAACCTCAAAATTATTGTTTCGAAACTTCCTTTTAAATTGAGGGAAAAATTTAGAAGTTCTGCATGTGATATTCGGGAGAGACACAACCGCAGACCTAACTTTAATGATGTTGTACACTTTGTGGAATATCAAGTCAAAATCTTGTCTGATCCTATTTTTGGTGACATTCAAACTACTGAAAGAGAAAAGCAGGTTAAAAGGGATGTGTATACAGCAAAGTCTAAGTTGAAGCGAGACAACTTTGCTACAAACGTCTGCGCTGTTAGCAAAGTACAACACAAGGACACACAAGAAGGTAAGCAGAGGGACAGCAACATCAGCATCAATTGTTTATTCTGTTTACAAGATCACAGTCTGGATGAATGTCAACTATTTGCCAAGAACAAACATTGTGAAAAGATAAACTTCTTAAAGGAAAAAGGAGTGTGCTTTGGGTGTCTCAACACTGGGCATTTGAGCAAAAATTGCGATAAGCGTAAAATCTGTAAAAAATGCAAACAGAGCCATCCAACAGCTTTACACATTCACGTCAAACAAGTGGACAAATCAGTGAACAGCAGCGGCATCTACCCCAATGAACCTAAACCAGCTGTAAACCATACGCTTATGTCAGCTCAGACATTTGGGAGCCAGACCGGGGCCGGTAGCAATGGAATGCTCTCCATCTTGCCAGTTCAGGTAAAAGTACAAAAAGGCAACAAGGTGATTCAGACATATGCCTTTCTTGACAATGGCTCAACATCCACCTTCTGTTCTGAAGCTCTTATGCGTAGGCTTAATCTCACTGGGACAAAGTCAAAAATATGTTTGCTAACAATGAGCCCAAAGACATCAGTGTCAACATACATTGTGAATGGACTCGAAATAGCTAGCCTTAATGGAACAAGGTACTACAGGCTTCCAAATGTTTACACACAGAAAACGATGCCAGTAAATACAGCAAATATTGTAAAACAAGAGGACCTTACACAGTGGCCTTACCTTGAGCACATTGAAATCCCTGAAATTGATGCTAACGTGGAGTTATTAATAGGTACTAATGCTTCAATGTTGCTGGAACCATGGGAAATTGTGAATAGCCAAGGTGAGGGTCCTTTTGCTGTTAAAACCCTATTAGGGTGGGTGGTCAATGGATTAGGAAAGGATTGCAAAGACAACATAAATGACGATGGCTGTCATAGTGTTGCTGTAAACAGATTATCTGTGGAATCACTTCAGCTGCTATTGGAGAAGCAGTACCAAAGTGACTTCAATGAAAAAGTCGCTGACGACAAAGAAGAAATGTCAAGGCAAGAGACAAGATTCATTGAAATAATGGATCAATCTGTAAAATTAAAGGACGGACATTACAGTTTAAAGCTGCCATTTAAAGCCCAAGAGGTAACACTGCCAAACAATCGTTGTATTGCTCAACAGCGCCTCATTGGACTAAGAAGAAAAATGGAAAGAAATGTGAAGTTCCACCAAGAATACGCAAGCTTTCTTGAGAATGTCATCAGCAGTGGCTATGCAGAAATAGTACCACAGGATGAATTGCGTTCTGGAGAAGATAACCTGTTCTATATTCCTCATCATGGAGTGTATCACCCACGCAAAGGCAAGTTGCGAGTTGTCTTCGACTGTGGAGCTAAGTTTAAAGGAACTTCTTTGAATGAACAGCTTCTGCAGGGTCCGAACCTCACAAGTTCATTAATAGGAGTGTTTCTACGATTCAGACAAGAACCAGTTGCTTTTATGTCTGATGTGAAGTCTATGTTCTATCAAGTCAAAGTGGCTGAGGAGGACAAAGACTTTCTAAGGTTCCTGTGGTGGCCTAATGGAGATCTGTGTAAGCAAGTTGAAGAGTACAGAATGACTGTACATCTCTTTGGGGCAGTGTCGTCGCCTAGTTGTGCATGTTACGCTTTAAGGAAGACTGCAGACGACAATCGAAACAGGTTTTCGGACGAAGTGGTTGACACGGTACATAGAAATTTCTACGTGGACGACTGTCTGAAAAGCTCACCATCTGTGCAGAAAGCGGTACACCTTGTCCATGACCTGGCTGACCTTTGCCAGAAAGGAGGCTTTCATCTTACACAATGGATCAGTAACAGCCGCAAAATCCTTCAAACAATTCCTGAGGAAGAACACTCTAAAAGTGTGAGTGAACTCAATTTGGACATAGACCAACTCCCGGTGGAAAGGGCACTGGGGCTACATTGGTGTATGGAAAATGACAAATTTAACTTTCGTATGAACTGCAAAGAACGTATGCAAACAAGACGAGGGATTCTATCAGTCATTAGTTCAGTGTACGATCCCTTAGGGTACCTTGCGCCAGTCCTTCTTCCAGCCAAGCACATTTTACAAGAGTTGTGCAGAAGGAACTATGGCTGGGATGAAGAAATTCCACAAGCCTTAAAGCAACAATGGATAAATTGGTTGATTGACCTAAAAGATATCTCAGAGTTCAGAGTGAGTAGGTGCTTGAAACCACACGACTTTGGAACACCAGTCCATGCCCAGTTGCACCACTTTGCTGATGCCAGCGAAAGAGGATATGGCGCGGTAACATACCTGAGGCTACAGAACAAAGTAGGTCATGTACATGTTTCCTTTCTTCTTGGAAAGGCCAGAGTAGCACCTCTTAAACCCGTAACCATCCCTCGTTTGGAACTCACTGCTGCTGTTTTGGCTGTTCGGGTGGACAAGATGGTAAAATCAGAGTTACAGCTTTCTTTGCCAGGATCTTGTTTCTGGACTGATAGTAGTACAGTGTTGAAGTACATCAGCAACGAAAACAAAAGATTTCGAACATTTGTGGCCAACAGAATAGCCGTCATTAGGGAAGCTTCAGACCCAGTACAGTGGCGGTATGTTCACACAAAACAAAATCCTGCAGATGACGCATCTAGAGGACTGACAGTCCATAAGCTTCTGAACAGCAAAACGTGGCTGTCAGGTCCAGAATTTCTGTGGAAAGCAAGTGAAACGTGGTTACAGTATGAAGTAGAGTCCACAATGGAAGAGGATGATCCAGAGGTCAAACTGGAGATCTCTACAAACACAATAACTATTCAAGAGAATAATGCAACCAATCAACTTATCACATATTTTTCTGACTGGAAAAGGTTGAAGGTTGCAGTGGCATGGTTACTCAAGGTCAGGAAGATTCTATTGGAGTTGAGTCAAAGAAGGAAGCAACTTGTGAAGGGTGAAATGGCTGATGTTGACAAGAAAATGTTGGAAGCCAGAAAGTCGTTGGAACGAGACCGTGTATCAACTGAGGATCTATTAGCAGCAGAAAACGCTATCCTTCAGTTCTGTCAGAGAGAAAGATTTCACAAAGAGATTTGTGCACTAATGACAAAAAAACCTGTAAAAAGGTGTAGCCCCTATCTACAAGCTGAATCCTGTTCTAGAGGGTGGACTGTTAAGACTAGGTGGAAGATTGTCCAGGACTGCAATGCCCGAAGAGAGCAAACACCCAGTCATCCTGTGTAAAGATCAGTATATCTCCATGTTAATTCTTAAAAATGTTCATGAACAGACGAGGCATGGTGGAAGAAATTACATCCTCTCCAAAGCCAGAGAAAAGTTCTGGATAACTCATGCCAATGCAGCGGCAAGGAAAATCTTGTCAAATTGTGCTTTTTGCAAACGTCACAAAGGAAAAATGTGTGATCAAAAAATGGCTGATCTCCCCAAAGAAAGGATTACTCCAGACTTACCTCCATTTACTAACGTAGGAGTGGACTATTTTGGGCCCATTGAGGTAAAACAAGGACGTTCCTATGTGAAACGTTATGGGGTTATCTTTACATGCATGGCCAGCAGGGCAATTCATTTAGAAGTGGCACACTCATTAGACACAGACTCTTGTATCAGTGCTATTCGTCGATTCATATGCCGAAGAGGACCCGTAGCACACTTTCGCTCAGACAATGGCACAAATTTCACAGGAGCAGAGAAGGAGCTAAAAAGAGCAATTGCAGAGTTAAATAACGAATCAATTGAGAAAGCTTTAATACATGACAACATCAAGTGGACGTTCAATCCACCTACAGCTTCACATCATGGCGGTGCTTGGGAAAGCATGATCAGACTGGTCAGGAAGGTCTTAGTATCTGTTTTACATTTACAGGCTTTAACTGATGAAACCTTAGTCACAGTCTTATGCGAAGCCGAAGCAATCTTGAATGACCGACCAATTACAAGAGTTTCTGAGGATCCTAATGATTTAGAGCCACTGACGCCTAACCATCTTCTTACTTTGAAAAGGAAACCAGTTTTGCCTCCAGGTCTGTTTGATCAAAAGGACCAGTACGTAAGACGAAGGTGGAAACAGGCTCAGTATCTTTCAGATTTATTCTGGAAAAGGTGGACAAAAGAGTATCTTGTTACTCTACAGGAAAGACAAAAGTGGAACAAAACAAAACGTAATCTTACAGCAGGAGATATCGTTTTGGTTGCAGATGCTACAGCACCACGAAATTCTTGGATGATTGGAAGGGTTATTAAATCCTTTCCAGACAAATCAGGCATAGTCAGATCTGTGCAAATCAAAACCAAAACAAATGTAATTGAAAGACCAGTGACAAAATTAGGCCTATTGGTAGAACAGTCAATGTAAAGTGAACAAACACACTAAAGAGGGGTTTATTTTTTGTTTATTTGTTTGTTGTTTTTATGGTAAGATGTTTTTTGTTGTATTAATGTCTCCATACATGTATATGTTTATAATTGTTATGTCTTGTGGTGCCATGAACAATTAGGGGCCGGTTGTGTTGGAGCCATTCTGTATTGTGATAGGTTGGAGCTGTGTTCTGCCACAAGTCTACTTAAGACAGGGGTTAATTAGTGCAGGTGTGGGCGCACAGCGAGGTGCATGGTTTTTGACCGTGAGGCACGGCGTGTAATCATAGAGACTGACATGAGTTAAGTTTATGTTTGAAGAAAGGTTTCATTTTTCGTTATGTTAATAAATGGATTGATATATCCGACTTTAATTTCAGATTTTTGAAAGTTTATTATTTGTACCATATTTTATTATTTTAAGCCACAAGGAAACAGCACGCCCGAAACACGCGTGCAAAACAACTTAAATGTGCGCCAACAGGTGTGGTTTGGGCGTAACGTGAAATAAACCAATCAGAGCGTCCTCTCACATTCCCTTTAAGAGCCGGCGCACTTGTTCCATGGCGGATCGCTATTATAACGGCGGATTGCTATTATAACGGCGGATTGCTATTATAACGGCGGATTTGCCAGCGCGCGCCAGGAGCGGTTCACAGCCGAGGAGACCGACGTTCTCGTCAGGGCCGTAAAACACAGAGAAGTGACATTGGGGATGATGGGAGAAACCACACAAATTAGCTTCGGTTAAACAGGCGTATAATTTGGGTAGTAAATGTGTAGCCTAATCTAGATTTTTTTTTTTTTTTATCTAGATAGATCTTTTTCACATCTTCACGGACACAACAATGATTTCCCTTGTGTGTTAATATTTTTCCTTGTAATAATGTATGATTTGCAAAAATGAAAACTGCTGCGTCTGTTTATATTAGAGAATCAAAGTGGATGCGCGTTGACACGCTACATTATGGCCAAGCACGCGCCCTTAAAAGACCATATCACTACATATCAACGCGTTAGTGATATGGTATTTTTTTTCCTGGTCAGTGGTGCAATTGCTTTCTAAAACTGGAAAATAGCACCAGGCGCTTTGCGCTGAACCGCCCCCGCAAGCGCAAGTTCATTCCCTAATTTACCGATGTGTGTCTGTGGAGGGAAAAGTCTGCTGTGCTCGGGTGCAAAATAGGAATGATACATGCGTCGGTGTTCAAAGTCAATTGCGCTGGGTGCAAGATAGGGCCCATAATGTTATTCTATGTGTTAGTTCGTTTGCTATATGAAACTAGCAGCTTACTAGTAAACTAGATCAACATTAGAATAACATACAGATCATATTCTAATATTTCATCATGTTGAGCTGTATACCATTGATTAGTTTTATGTACATTTACTCACTTGTCTAATAAAGTATGTGCAAAAGCGGTGTCGCTGTCAAGTCGTGACTCGTGAAGCTCTGTCAAGTCCAAGTTAGTCGCGGACGCTAGCTCTCGGCATCTCGAAAACACCACGCCGATATTGAGCCTCATTTTAGTTCTCCTTTTTTGTCCCAAAGTCTGCTTGCCATGGTTCATAATGTTTGAATGAAATAAGAACAAAGTGCGGCTAAATGTTACGCACTACGCAGTTGTCCACGTCTGGCGCCATGGTTACGTCATGGCTATGGCAGTACGAGCGGAAACCGAGGATAGCGCGGACGTTGCGTCATTGACAGGCGACATTTTAAAACTCATATTATAAATATTTTAAAAATATACAAATATTTTCCTCATAATTTGATGGTTTAAGCAAACTTGTAGGGTCATAAAAAATTAACTCTGGACATCACTTTTGGCCACCACTGTATATTTGGTGTGGTCAGTGCCACAATAGTGCAATTCAAGAGCCTGCTAACTGTGGACTGAAGGGCCCGAGTCATCACCGGTGCACTGCTGCATTTTTCCAGTCACCAAAAATATAATTATTACTTTTTATTCCATTGCTATAACATTTCTCAAAGGTAAGTTACAAAAAGAATACCTTGATGATTCAACTTTTTTATCGTTTGATCAACTCATCGTTTAATCATCATTTAACTACAATACATCATATGTTCGTTGAAAAGTGCGTGGATGCGTCCTCTCTGCTGCCATTTTGTTACTCCTAACCTCTCCAGCTCTCCTTATATTGCCATTACATATTTTCAAAATAAATTACAGAGGAGCCATAATTTATCAATTTGCTACAAGAATATGTTCATCCTCCTAAGGCGTGTTCAGACCTTTATTTTGAAATAGTGATGAACATGAATAATCAAGAAAGAATGGTAGAAACCTCAGTTTGTTCAAGAGTTCAAAAGATAGCGTCCATTCAATTCTTTTAGAAAAAAAGGTCTGAACATGTTTTAAATATAAAGAAAAACATAATAGATTCAGCATTAGTGAAGTGGCAGCGAGCTATAATGCACATACGTGATCTTGTGTTTCTTAGAGGGCAAAAATTTGCCAAACCATCCTGTACTTCTGAATAGGATGTCTATTTCATAAATTGTATGAAAATTGTAAAAAATAATGGTTCAGATCACTCAAACAACATATGGAAATGGAGGCGCCCTTATATGGGCAGTAATGTTCACTAGTGGAGAAGTGTGGTACTGCGCGCAAACTAAATCTCACTAAAAGCTGATTTCAATAGATTTCAGATTTTTGCCTTTGATTTTTTTGCATTGTTAGAGTCATCCAGGTTTTGAAAATATATATTTTATATAAAATATGAATAATTACATTTTTAACATTGTACATTTTCATAAACTCAAACTTCTATAACTTTTTTCTGTTTAACTTTCTTAATTTATTTACTTCTACAAAAATCTGCCAAGTGTCTTCTTAAAAACAAGACCAATCTCACATCTATATTCCAAAGCATTCTTGAATTACAACCATTTAAAGGGCAGCTATTATGCAAAATGCACTTTTACATGGTGTTTGAACATAAATGTGTGTTGGCAATGTGTGTACACAACCACCCTATAATGATAAAAATCCAACCAGTGTTTTTTTTTAATCCCCATAAATAATAAGCACTGTCTCAGAACGAGCTGTTCTCAGAATCAATGCAATGTGACGTACAATTGCACAAGCCCCGCCCACGCCTGTTGATTGACACTGCAGTTTGAGCATAGACCCGCCCTGAGTGAGCTGGACACAAGCCCCGCCCACGCCTGTTGATTGACACTGCAGTTTGAGCATAGACCCGCCCTGAGTGAGCTGGACACAACCCCGCCCACGACTGTTGATTGACACTGCAGTTTGAGCATAGACCCGCCCTGAGTGAGCTGGACACAGGCCCCGCCCACGACTGTTGATTGACACCGCAGTTTGAGCATAGACTCGCCCTAAGTGAGCTGGACAGAGGCCCCGCCCACGACTGTTGATTGACACTGCAGTTTGAGCATAGACCCGCCCTGAGTGAGCTGGACACAGGCCCCGCCCACGACTGTTGATTGACACTGCAGTTTGAGCATAGACCCGCCCTGAGTGAGCTGGACAGAGGCCCCGCCCATGACTGTTGATTGACACTGCAGTTTGAGCGTAGACCCGCCCTGAGTGAGCTGGACAGAGGCCCCGCCCACGACTGTTGATTGACACTGCAGTTTGAGCGTAGACCCGCCCTGAGTGAGCTGGACAGAGGCCCCGCCCACGATTGTTGATTGACACTGCAGTTTGAGTGTAGACCCGCCCTGAGTGAGCTGGACACAGGCCGCGCCCACGACTGTTGATTGACACTGCAGTTTGAGCATAGACCCGCCCTGAGTGAGCTGGACACAGGCCCCGCCCACGACTGTTGATTGACACTGCAGTTTGAGCGTAGACCCGCCCTGAGTGAGCTGGACACAGGCCCCGCCCACGACTGTTGATTGACACTGCAGTTTGAGCGTAGACCCGCCCTGAGTGAGCTGGACACAGGCCCCGCCCACGACTGTTGATTGACACTGCAGTTTGAGCATAGACCCGCCCTGAGTGAGCTGGACACAGTCCGCCAGTGCACTGCAAAAAATGCTTTTCTTACTTAGTATTTTTGTTTTGTTTCCAGTCCAAATATCTAAAAATTATTAAATCAAGAAGCATTTACTAGAGAAGTAAAATGACATAAGAAATTCTATTTTGTTTTAAGATAAAAAGAAAGTAATTTAAGTAATTTTTGCTTAAAACGAGCAAAATTATCTGCCAATGGGGTAAGCAAAAAAATCTGAATTTGAATGGAAAACAAGAAAAAAAATCTTAATTCAAATGGAAACCAAGAATTTTTTGCTTACCCCATTGGCAGATAATTTTGCTCGTTTTAAGCAAAAATTACTTAAATTACTTTCTTTTTATCTTAAAACAAAATAGAATTTCTTATGTCCTTTTACTTCTCTAGTAAACGCTTCTTGGTTTAAGAATTTTTAGATATTTGGACTGGAAACAAAACAAAATACTAATTAAGAAAGTATTTTTTGCAGTCGCCGCTGTAGAATGTCTCCGAAAGCGATTGAGGTGTTTTGTTTTTTGGATGTTAGAATAAACGTAGCAGTCTTCATTTACTCTCGTTGTTACTCGAGGATTGATCAGTACGACTGCTCTCCTGATCAGCTTACAGCTCGAGCTCATCGAGTCTTTTACAGATATACAGTTTACCAGTTTATAAAGCACACACTGAAAAGGTGTGTATATATTTGTTTACAGTTAGTTGTAACGAGTGTTTTGTGTACTTCGCTGTGTAACATTATGTTCCATGCTAATGAAAGGGAGAGAGAGAGAGAGAGAGAGAGAGAGAGGAGAGGGTGCTTCTCATTTCTTATTTGTGCATCCTCGTTACCTTTCCTTGATTAATTCCTCGCGTCTCAGCTGCACCCCCTGGAGGACGCGGGGGAAGGCTGCAAGGAAAGACAATGAGGACGTAGGAATTGAATGAAAGCTTTTTTCTACATTGGAATACTTGATCACTCGAGCGTCACTTCTCAGCGTCATCAGCAGCGCTCAAAGGATCTGCCCTTATGAAGTTTGTTTATTTAAGAAATTCATAATAATAAAGCAAGATACCCTGTTGAAATATGTGTGATGCATGGTTCATATAAACTGCAAACGTAAAGTATAAATTAAAATGATTGTGACCGATGTGAAGGGGGAGGAGAATTTATACGTGCGTCACGTTTAGTCGATAAAACTCTTCCGCATAGGATACACCTGAGTATCCTCGCTTATGACTCCTCAGGAAGCCTCCTCACTCCTCATTCCTCGCGGGTCATAGGATGGAGGACGGAGGAGCGAGGAGACGAGGAGGGATATTGAGAAGCACCCAGAGTTTATGGATAAGACTTAATGCACACTTCTTATACTGCGTTTATTCTTACAGTGATTTTCTGCAGTAAAACTAACGCTTCATCTTTTGTGTGATGTACAATAAACTTCAGTATATTCTGGTCATCATTCAGACGGGGTCTAACTACAGCAGGCTTGTATTAATAGTGGAGCAGATGGCATAAGTTTTAAACGTAATTAAAATAAACACACCTGTTCTATCTCTATTCAGCATATATTCTCTAGCTCTGTGGGCATTATTGTCCGACTCGAACACCGTTACTGTGAGTTTCTGTTTTGATATTATCATCTTTCTGTGAGATGAGATTGTCCTGGTGTTATGTTAAGGAAGGATCACACCGACACAGAGAGTAGCATCAACTTATCATAACTTTTACTTCAATCTCCTCGTCCTTTCAGACCCAAGCAACCGAACCTATACATTCGTCAGGCATAACATAATGCTCCCAGCACAATCAAACTCTATGCATCACTGAACACTAACTCAATGCATATTAAACCCCACTTTAGAGAACACAACATTTTCCCCCCTCCTAAGAGTTTTGAAACATGAACTGTTGACAAAAAGTCCTGTAAATTCCCCGTGCGAGAACGAGTGCCAACAGGCCGCGGCGAAGGACAAGAATGCGGCTGGGCAGCCTGTGATGGGCAAGGACACATCTCAACAGGCAGGTTGGTAGGGATGTCTGGAGCTTGTGCAGGAGCTATCTGAGGTATCCTGCCAAGCTGAGGGTGTGGCTTGAGCTGTGACACCTGTTGTATGTGCCGGGGCCGGTACTTTGCGGAGGCGGCTTGCATGCCACCGTGTGCCTAAGCAAGAAGGTGACTGGGCCCAGCTGACGAATAACTTGGAGAGGGGAAGACCAATACGAAGCAAGCTTGTGGTCTCTGTGAGGCCTGCGAACCCTGACCCAATCTGCCGCCTGTATATCAGGGACCTTTACGTGTGCTGAGAGGTCAAATTTCTGCTTCATCCGCCTCTGCTGGCGTTCAACAGAGGCCCTGACGCTTGGTAGTGGTCCCTGAGGCAGTGCTGGGCTGAGCCTGTCGAGGGGAAGGTGGAGCTCACGGCCAAGCATGAGGAAGGCTGGAGAGACCCCCGTTGTAGAGTGTTGGGTGGCTCTGTAGTGCAGCAGTGTGTGACGGATGGCCTGTGAGAAGGTCCAACCCTGGAACAGGTGTGCTCTGATACTGTTTTTCAGCGACTGATGAAAGCGTTCGACGCCACCGTTAGCTTGGGGATGATAGTATGCAGTGCGGATGTGGCGGATACCCTTGTTTTTGAGGTATGTGGTGAACTCAGCCGAGATCAGCTGCGGGCCATTGTCCGTAGTGATAGTATTAGGAAGGCCCCAGCGGGAGAACAGAGAGTCCAGAAAGTTGATTATGACCTGGGAGGTGACAGAGCCGGTGGCAATGAGCTCGGGCCATTTGGAGTGCAGGTCATAGACAACCACTAGGAAGCGTTGGTGATGAGGAACTCCTTGTATCTCAGCACATATGTCCAGCTGCAGGTGATCCCAGGGCTGCGATGGCCAAACAAGAGGTTGTAAGGGTGGGGGGGCCTGGTGACCCGTCTTACCGCTCAAGAGACAGGCTGCACAGTCTTTCACCAGGGCCTCAATGTCTTTATCTATCCCTGGCCACCAAACCCGGTCTCTGCAGCGCTGTTTCAACTTCATAATACCCAGGTGGCCCTCGTGAGCCATTGCCAAGTAACGTGCACGTAGGGTGTTGGGGATAACTGTGCAAAGACCACGTGCCACACAGGTGTCGTTCCAGCAGGACAGCTCCTGCTTTATTCTGGAAAATGCTGCCAGCCCCTCCGATATCTCCTTAGGCCAGCCGTTCAGAATATAGACACGGAGCTGAGAAAGAATTGGGTCCTGTTCAGATGCGTCCTTCAGTTCTTGTAACGATACGACAGCTTGCAGGGGTGTGTGTAACATCTGGACAATGTCCCGTTCCACCTGGTCTGTGTCAGTGTGTGTGTGCGTGTCAGGGTGAGATGGAGTAGCACGGGACAGTAGATCAGCCACAACATTGTCTCTGCCAGGAGTGAACTTCAGGTCAAAGTTATACTAGCGAAGGCGATCGAACCAGCGATGTAGCCGCAGTGGTCTGTGGCCTGTCCCCGATGTAGAATGCAGTGCAGTCAGGGCTTGGTGATCTGTCCTCAGGGTGAAAGCGCGGCCATAGAGATACAAGTGCCACCTCTCACAGGCCCAGATGCAGGCTAATGCTTCACGTTCCCCCAAGGAGTACCGCTGCTCTGTCTGATTGAGGGCCCGCGACGCAAAGGCGATGGGCTTCTCCACGCCTCGCTGAGTCTGTGACAGTACTGCTCCTATGGCTGTAGCCGACGCATCGCAGGTCACCAAGGTGGGGCTAGAGATATCGAAGTGAGCCAACACTGGAGCTGTGGTGAGCTGCACCTTGAGTGCACGCACCGCCTCAGAGCATGCCTGTGACCACACCCACGGCTCGTCCTTACGCAGCAGACGCCGTAGAGGAGCAGTGGTAGCAGAATAATGTGGGAGGAACTTCAGATAGTAGCCTGTCATGCCCAAGAAGGATGCGACCTGTGTAGCTGAGCTGGGTTCGGGAATTGCCAGTATGGAGTCTACATTTGACTGAAGAGGTGTGACGCCATCTGCGGACAGTCGGAAACCCACATACTCAATGGTTGGTGCAGAGAAAACAAATTTTTCAGCATTGACGGTTAGTTTGTGTTCAGCTAGGGCCGCAAAAACTCTGCTGAGGCGTTCATCATAACTCTCAGGAGAGGGCCCATGGATAACCGAACATCATCCAGGTAAATGGCCACCCCCGGTATACCAGCTAACACCGACACCATGATTTTTTGAAAACAGCTGGGGGCGGAGCTAAGTCCAAACGGCATGCGCGTGTAACGAAACACACCTGCATGGGTCACGAAGGCTGTGAGGTTTCTGCTGCTGGGATGGAGAGGCACTTGTAGGTAGCCCTGTCTGAGATCCAGTTTAGAGAATATGGTTGAGCCATGGAACTGAGCAGTGAGCTCTTCCGTGGTAGGCAGTGGGAACCTGTCCGGGATCACTGCCTTGTTCACTGCTCGCAGGTCAACACACACCCGTAGGGCCCCTGATTTTTTCTGAGCTACCACCAGGTTTGAGACCCAGGGCGATGCATCCACTGGTTCGAAAATGCCAGCGTCCAGCAGCTGCTTAAGTTCAGCTGAGACACCATCACGGAAAGCCAGAGGAAGTGGTTGGAACCACGGCGCAGTGGTTGAATGACTGGTTTAACAGTGGGGTTCAGGAGAGGTTGGTGGGCAAAAGCAGTGAGGCAACCCAAGCCTTCAAACAGTGAGGGCCATTTTTGCTGCCAAGGGGGGTAGGGGGGTTTGTGTCCACTAGGGAGAATCCCAGAGCCGAGAACAGATCCAGACCCATCAGATTGGGTCCTCTGCTTCCTCTGGTGTCCTAAAGCTGTCTAACAGATCTCTCTTTATGTTGTAATATCACTGGGTCTGTGATCAGTTGCTTGAGATTTGATTGAATAAAGTAAATAAAGCTGTTCATGTTTTGAATGTTGTTTATTCAGTAGTTTTGTTTGTTTTTGTGCTCATTGAAGAGAAGAGCTCGTACACTTATGGTGCTTTTCCACTACACAGTACCAGCTCGCCTCGGCTCGCTTTTGTTTGGTTTTCCACTGAGTAAAAGTGGTACCGGTACCCATCACCTCCGGCGAGGTTCTGAGCGAGGCGAGCTGAGGCGATATTAAAATGTGACGTGAAACACAGCAGACTGCTGATTGGTCAGAGAGAATCGTCACTATTCACTGCGTCATCATTGCACGCGCCAGACGGAGTATCCTGAATAACCCCGCCATTTTTAAATAGTTTGGCCAGAGATTGCGTGATAAACCCATTACTAATATTATGTAAAACAGCATACACTCGATTTCCTCCTGTGTGTGTGGGTCGTGTGGGTAGCGGGTGTGTGTCGCGTCGCTATGACGACCAGGTACTATTGTGGAGGTACTATCTGCAATGGAAAACGGAGCGAAAAGCGAGCCGAGGCAAGTTCAGCTGGTACTGGTAATGGAAAAGCGCCATTATTCTTACTCAAGTTCTGATTGAGCCACAGAAATACAGAAACGCTCAAACATATCAAACACAACTCGACATCTCTCCCTTTTCTCAGAAATGCATAATGTATAACACTTATTTTAAACATTTACTGTCCTTAACCGCCACTATGCAGTGCATGCTGGGAAATAACCTAACCCTGAAAGTGTTCAAGCAAACTTTTGTAAAATATAGTGGATTGAATGTAATAACATTTAATGCAGATGACAATGAGCAAAAAACAAATCAAGAACACTGTTGCTTTAGCTCCCTTTATTTAAAACAGCATGTGTATCAGATCTTCTCCTCCAGGCTGTCTATAGGGAACGATGGGTACATTTACACTTATGCATTTGGTACACGCTTTTATCCAAAGCGACTTACATAGTATTTCAAGGTACACATTTTTACCAGTTCTTGCTTTCTCTGGGAATCTAACCCATGACCTTGCCAACGCTCTACTGTTTGAGCAACATCAGTTATACCGATGAATAACTGTCCTCCTCCTCCATAAACACCAGCGTTTGATCTGTTTCTGACACTTTATGAACCCGATTCTGGTATCAGAGGTGACTGTGTCCAACTAATGTCCATAGTACAGAAATATACAGCTCAAGATAACACAAATCAGGCAGTTAGCTAACAGGTATTAGTTTAAACATGTGTAGCTGCTGTTCAAAACATTAAGCAAGGATTATCATATGCAGTCGATCTGATAACATCATACAGTTTTTCTCAGTCGCTTTGGTGCATTTCTCACATCACTATTTACATTTGCACAACAGTTAGTTCAACCTCCACAACATTTAGTCATTTGTGCACATCATAGTAGCAGTTTCTCATTCCTTCAAACAGATTGCAAATGCTTTTGGACAAGCATCAATTGCTTTCATACAACTCTCTGCTGTTTTCTAACATTATCATTTGCTTATGTCATGTCAGTCAAAATTAACTATACTTGTGAATGCTGAATAGTCATTCCATATAAAACTAATAGTCCTCCTTTCATTGCTTGAGTCATTACATACAAAAATGTTGAACTAGTTGTCAAAATCTGTCAAGCTAATTTTACTAAATTTTTTTAATCATTTTTGAAAATGTCTCCTAAATTGAACAATTTATCTTAGGTGAATCTCAACTTTCACTGATGCGAAGGGGTGTGTGAAGCATTAGTTGCAACCAATGATAAGCCAGTTCTCTACAATCACTGTCAGAGCTGAATCCCATAAACCCCCACTTTACAAGCATATATGAACCAAGCAGGACATAGTGTGTAACATTTCTACAATACTGTGACAGAAATGGAAGGCCAGCCTCGTGGAAGAGGGGTGAGGGTGAGGGTGAGGGTGCGGATAGGGGAAGGGATAGGGGAAGAGATAGGGGAAGGGGAAGGGGATAGGCGGATCCCTGATAAAATCAGGGCTACGATTGTGGATCATGTTGTCAATCACGGCCTCACAATGGCCAAATGTTGGGAGAACCACTGTAAATTCAAACATTTCGTCGGGAGAACAGGTGTGTATAAATGGCATATCCCCAGTCTTGCTCTGTACAAAAGGCCCGGATGCCCTTAAATGTCCCGTATTATCCTGGCCAATCACAGCGCACATTGTTACCATGGCATCACCTGCGTTAAAGCAGAACCGCGTTGGGATACAGAAAAGGGAATGCAGCGCATGACAGAGAGCAAAGTTTGGGCAGCTCCATTAGTTCATCCATAGTTGTTCGAGTATTATTCAGTTGGAGTATATATTGAGTTGCTGTGTGCGTACATGTCAAGTAAGTTGATATTTCCTGATGATATCAAGAGACTCGTAGTTTGTTTATCAGCCTAGACAGTAACCGATTAGCATCATTCTGACTGTATTACCATTTCTAGTCAGTGTATTTTGGACTGTTTTTTTCTGTTATTATTACTGTTATTTTGAAGTTAGAAGTTTATATGATGGACATTATTATTACTGGATGCACGCGCTAATTTAGAGACTATTATCACACGGTGATCAGCTGTTTATCACATGCGTGATGGCATGCCCAGTTGAGCGGCATTTATGTGCGACTAGCGCCTTCTTGTGGCGATGTCCAGAATAATTCTTCAACATTGTTCAATATTGCTTTATTGATGTGATTGTTGTATAAGCCTAAATACTGATAATTGTTGAAATGTTATGTTGTAGAATATATATATACATATATATTAATGTTTATTTCTCTTGTATAATTTGTTATAGAACCATGCATGCAACTCAACCAGCCCTTCAGTAAATTAAGTGAAACTTATACCCTGCTCGGTGTGTCATTTCAACTCATACAGTTCTGACCGACTGCCTGCTGTGTTTCACATCCATCCAAATTAGTCTACATTCGAACCTCTTCATTTTATGCTCCATACAACACACAACATCTGCTGACTTTGTTAGACACTCTTTACAGGGACATAATCCCTGAGAAGGAGAGGGGTCTAACTGGAGACCATCTGAGCAAGCATGTTGTTGTTTTGGATTGCATTGCAAGAGATGATATTTGCTGTGATGCAGATGAAATGATGTGGCCAGACAGAGAGGAACGTCTGGATGTGCATGAATGATTACAGTACTATGTATGTTGTATGTTCAGTTCCAATATGTACTGCAATATTGTTTACAGTTGTGCACAGCTCTACCCAAAGGGAGTTTATGTTTGTTGTAAATAAGGGTGTATTTTTTCTTTTGCACAATGCTGTGAACAAATTAGAATTGCAAAGAGCATATGCAGTAAAAATGTGAAACATTCAGTGTCTTGTAGTTACCTCACTAAATACAGTAATGTGTAACTTTACTGTATTTTTCAAATGGCTGTGCAAATAGTATATAATGTCGTCTTGAGCATTTTCAGGTAGTGTCACCAATATCTGACTTTTTTGCATTGGAATACATTTACAGAGTAAACGGTCATAATGAAAACATGACAAAGCCATTTGACTATCTTGTTCATAAGCAATGGTGTCAATACTTTTCATCTTGATGACACTGACACTTTCATTGACATGAATACTTGCTTTTGAGGAATGAGCGATCCATTTTGAGCAAGTGACACACTTTTGCAGGTTATCAACTAGGTTTTGCAGTTTGTACTAATTGTTTTGAGAACTGCATTAACTGTTGTGCAAATGTAAATAGTGATGTGAGAAATGCACCAAAGCGACTGAGAAAAACTGTAATATGAGATGCATTATCTCCATTTATCGTCCACTTCTTTTCTCTATTTTTATTAATGATCTGCCTTTAATTTGTTCCAATTCTTCTGTTCAACTATATGCAGATGATACTGTCATTTATACGTCTAAACCACATCTATTGCAAATTCAAACTGCTCTTCAATTGGATTTTAATACCTTGCAGAAATGGCTGCTATTTAATAAACTATTGCTCAATAAAACTAAATCTTACACTATGGTCTTTGGTACAAGACAAACTCTTAAAACAAAATCTAATAATCTAATTATAACGTGCAATGACGGTACTTTTTTGCAAGAGGTTGATACATTTAAATATTTGGGTTTATGGCTAGATTCTGAAATTACATTCAAACCTCACATTGACTATCTTCTTCACAAAATTAATTTTGCAACCCGTGTTTTATTTAGATCCAGAAACTGTTTTACACTTAGTGTCCGAAAAAAACTTGCCACACAACTGATATTGCCACTTTTTGATTATGCTGATGTTGTGTATCAAAATGCATCTAAAACCAACCTTCTACCCTTAAAAACAGCATACAATAATCTTTGTAGATTTTCTCTTGGTTGTTCCTATAATACTCATCACTGTGTAATGTATAAATCACTAAAATGGCCTTCACTCAATATTAGAAGACACATACATTGGTTGCAGCTCATATTTAAATGTATACATTTTAGCTATCCTCAATATCTTCAACAGCTTCTGGTGCCGTATTCTTCAATTCATAACCTTAGGCATTCGACACAATATTTTTTTTCCATTCCTATAGTTAAAAAAGCAATAGGAAAGAGAGCATTCATATTTAAGGCTCCTTCGGATTGGAATAACTTACCTTCAAACATAAGATCTTTAACATCACTATTCATATTTAAAAATAGTTTGTCTTCTTATTTTGATCTAAATTGTTCTTGTTTCTGATGTTGATATGTTTCTGATGTTGATATGTTTCTGATGTTGTTTCTTGTTTCTGATGTTGATTATTTGCATATAATTTACGGCATATAATATAGTTACATATGCATATAAGTTACAGGTGACTATGTATGTGTATGTATGTATGTATATATATATATATATGTGTGTGTGTGTATGTATGTGTATATATATTTATATATGCTTTTGTAGACAAGAATTTGTGCTTAGCCTATGTGTGGCTATTAAGGGGTTGTATTTACTTAAATACTTTTATTTTATTTTATTTTTTATTGTGGTATTGTTTGTTTTATTATTTTATTGTGATGTGTTTTGTATGATGTGTGATGTTCCTTGTTTTGTATTGTATTGTAAATTAGGACCCCCTCGAAAACGAGATGGTTCATCTCAAGGGGTTTATCCTATTCAATAAACTTATAATAATAATAATAATTATATGAATGCTAGGTTAAAGAGATGCGTCTTTAATCTAGATTTAAACTTGGAGAGTCTGAGCCCCGGACATTATCAGGAAGACTTCCACAGTTTAGGAGTTAAATGTTGTTAAACGCTCTCCCTCCTTTAGTGGACTTAGATATCGTACTACCAGAAGCCCAGAGTTGTGTGACCTTAATAGACAAAACTATAACATATTTACTGTCACCAGTCTTTTACAGTACTCTCACAGCACTGCTAGGTTCCTTGTACATGTATTTGACATTAAAAAACATTAGCTTTTGACTCTTTCACAGATGGTTTATATATATATATAATACAGGGCTGCACAATATATCGAATTTATCGAAATATCGCAAATGTATGTATCGCAATATGCATATCGCAACAGCTTGCAATAAATGAGACACAATTTTTCTTAGCTTTAATAAGTCTCAGGATATATTTAATTCGTAAAAACTAAGCAATGTTTTATTTTTATATTTTATGATTCAGTATCTGAAACTAAACCTAATGTAGGATAACCTGAAACCCTGTGGTTTACACACTGATGTTAAAATAACACTTCTTACTAATTTTCTTGTCATAAAAAGAATAGGTTATAATTGAAGTTTATTTTACACAATTTAAGCATTATTGTATCGCATATCGAATTATTTAAGGAGTTATCGCATTTTTTTTTCAATATCGCACAGTTAGAATAAAAGTTTAGAGTTCAGTTGAAGGAGCGTGTCTAGATGTCAAGAGCTCATTTGTCTGACCGGTAATGAACCTCTCACTGAACTCCACACATCTTCTGTCTCGCTAGTTTCCCTGTAGCTCTGAATGCAGGTCTTGCTGCGTCTCTACGACTGATTCCTTTACTCTCAGCCTCATTAACGGCTCTCTCTTCCTCTTCACGGCTCACTGTCATATCATATATTGCGGAAGCAGCTGTTTTCAATCCATCAGAAATTTTAAAAGGAGGATTTAGAAGAACAATTCTCATGTAATCAGTAAAACACAGCTCGGCCTCCTCTCGTGACTCCTCTACTAAACTCCTGTGTATTTTCTGCCATTCTGTCTGAGTGACCTCTTCATGCTCTTGTTTGAACTGCTTCACTTTCTCATCTAACTTCTGCTCCTGGATCTCCTGAATGTGTTTCTCTGTTTCCTCAAACATGTCATTGGTGAAGTGTGTCCCTCCATTCTCTTCCACCATCATCTCTACTTTACTGATCAGATCTCTGAACTGTGGGAAACTGGCAGACTCATTATCTACACAGAAGAACCGGTTTCCACAACTCTCTACAAGTTCTTTAAGATCTTGATTACCGTTTTGTAGAAACTGCTCAATGATTTTATTTTCATCCTCTTACTCAGAGGTTCTCAACCTTTTGCAAGCTGGGCCACCCCAAAGCTGGTTCATTGCAGTCGGGGCCCCAGTGCCCCGCCCCCATCCCCCCACCTTGCATAGATAGATAGAGAGATAGATAGAGAGATAGATAGATAGATAGATAGATAGATAGATAGATAGATAGATAGATAGATAGATAGATAGATAGATAGATAGATAGCCCTATGCTATTATTTTTAGGCCCACATTATTATTATTATTATTATCATCAGTAGCGGTAGGTAGGCCTGTTATCATTACTAGGCTATTGTTATAATTGCCAGTAGCACCAGACTTCTAATGTGAGCTTGCAGGCATTATTATTATTATTATTATTATGAGTAGGCCTATTATCATTACTAGGCTATTGCTATAATTGGGAATTGGCACCAGACCTCTGATATTAATTTATGCTTTATTATTGTTATTATTACTAGGCCTAATAGTAGGCATCATCTGCATTTTTTACAGAAGCTTGCAGGTAGGTGATGTTAATGTGAGACCTGAGCCTGCTTTGCCTTGCAAAGATCCTCAATTCTTGGCTCAATATTTGATAAACATAGCTTAAAATCATCCTCTATTTGTGCACGATTGCGGTATTTTGTTTTGAGTGCAGTCATTTTTGAGAATCCTGCCTCACACAAATATGTTGACGCGAAAGGAAGGAGAATCTTCAAGGCGACGTCACAGAGTTGAGGGTATTCCTGCATCAATGCTGCCCAGAATGACGAAAGAGGGCAGGAGCTAAAGAGTTCCTTCAGTCTACTGTCACTCTTCAGCTCAATAAGCTGTTCCTGCATATCAATTGATAGCTTGTTTGCTGTGCACACAAACGGATCTCGAACCCACGCAAAAGAGCGATAATCCTCTTTAAAGTACGTCGCAAATTGTTTTCTCATTGCTGACAGGTGCTCAGACGCTGATTGAAATAGGAAGGAGAAATCATGTGACGTGCCTGCATCAGTGATAAAGTCCGCAAGGGTGGGGAACATGTCACAGTTCCCTCGACTGATGCGACCATGCCAGAGGTCTAGTTTTTGTGTGAAGGCGTGCACTTTGTCTGCAAGGAGCAAAATATGAGTTTCGCAGCCTTGCAAAGACAGGTTGAGGCCATTCAAGCGGTCAAATATATCGACCAAATAGGACAGAGACGCAAGCCACATAGTGTCATCCAGATGCTTCGCCAGATCTGATTTGATTTCTGTCAAAAACCGCTTCACCTCCTCTCGCAGCTCATACAACCGCTGTAACACACACCCCCTGGAGAGCCAGCGAACTTCAGTGTGCAGAAGCAGCTGTTCGTGCCCTGACCCCATTTCCTGGCAGAGGACCCCAAACAAGCGAGAGTTTAGCGGCCGTGATTTTATGAGATTATTTTCATCATTTTCACGGATTGGTTCAGCACGGAGTCAAAGAGAACCGGCATTTTTTTAGCAGCTAGTGCTTCGCGATGGACCATGCAATGTGTCCATTTCACAAGTGGAGCTACTTGCTGAACGCGAGCAGCTAGGCCACGCTCACGCCCCGTCATTGCCTGCGCACCATCCGTGCATAGGCCAACGCATCGGTCCCAAGCCAAACCATTTTCACGGATAAAAATATCAAGGACATTGAAAATGGCTTCTCCTGTAGTGTGCGACTGAAGAGGCCGGCAAAACAGGACATCCTCCTCAACCGCCTTGTCCCGCAGATACCTGACATAGGTGAGGAGCTGAGCCTGCCCAGCAATATCAGTGGATTCCTCCAGCTGCAGCGCGTAGTAAGGACTCTTTTTTACGAACTCTATCAGTTGCTCTCTGATATCATTGGACATGTCTACAATTCTCCTAGCGACTGTGTCATTGGACAGTGGTACTGCACCGAGTTTGGCTGCTGCACTATCGCCTATCATTATTCTGCACATGTCTTGCGTTGCCGGCAAAATGAGAGTCTCGGCGATTGTATGCGGTTTACCCAGTTTACCGATTCTTTTGGCCACTACATACGATGCCTCCAAACACTGTTCAGACACCGTGCTGTGCACTGAAATGGTTGCCTGTTGCTGATGGAGGCCATTAAAATTTTCAGCCGGTTTATTTTTAATGCCAGCATGCTTCGTTTCGAGGTGCCTTTTTAATTTGCAGGGCTTCATACTGTCGTTTGCCAGCACCTCGGCACACACGACACACTGCGGTCTCAGATCAGCCGTGACTGTAAACCCAAACTGCAGGTATGCTTCATCGTAACGGTTGGCTTGTTGGTCCTCACAAGAAATTTCTCCATTTTTGTTGTTTTCAATACAGTTTAGGCAATATGTAACTGTGTGTGTGGCTATGTTGAGAGACGTATCAGGGGCTAATCAGTCGGGACTTAGGCACAATCTTTAATTAAACAAACAAAATAATTATTTTGCAGACAATTCAGATTTTATTTTAATACTTAACGATTGCAGTCCTCATCTGTGTGTGTGTGTGTGTGTGTGTGTGTGTGTGTGTCTTAGTCGCGTGGGTAGTTTTAGCTAAGTGTAGAATACCTAGCAGTTAAAAAAAATACTAGCTAGGGCTGAGATTTGATCTAATCTTTAACAAAAATGTTTGTGGGTTTATTCTTTAAAAAGACTGTTGGGGATTTGTAGTAAAGGCCTACGTAAATCGAGATTGATAACAGACTAGCAAGAGCTGGCACAAGCGAACTTGGCAAGAGACTAGACTAGAGTGAATGGAGAGCTATGTCGTGAGTCAATTTAAATGCAGTGATTTATTTTTGTGTGAGAGTGAGTGAACATTTACATTTACCCCGCTCTGTAAGGCTACTGAGAGACTGCTGAGAGACTGACCGCCTGTGAGTGCTTTTGGACGGGAGAGGGGCTCACGGCAGCACCCGCTGCTGGTTGAGCACAGTAGGCCTAACTGCAAAGTGATTCGTGCTTTTGAGTCTCCAAACACCACAAAAGTCTCCAAAAACACCAGTAAAAGTCGCTGGATTTGTTGCTTTGAAAAAAAATAAAGTCGCCAAGAGGATGATTTGTTTGTGTTATAATTAGGGATGCATCGATCCGATATTCAGTATCGGTATCGGCTCCGATACTGCCATTTTTGCCGGATCGGGTATCGGGTCAGACGAGGCCGATCCAAATCCGATATTGTGCGTATACTATTCTGTGCTATTCCCAGATAGCAGACCGATGTCGATTCAACGTTGATTTTTAGTTGTAAAGGTTAGTATCAATCATCAATCAAATTTCAACGTTGAATCAACTTCAGAACGTTATTACACAGAAAATAAAACATCGATTCAACATTGAAATGCGGTTGAATGGCGATGTAAAAAAGGCTATAGTTGCTGTCAATCTAACCTCTCTCTAAAATCTCTCCCTCTGTATTACGAGGCACACGCACACACTGCACCTTGTCTGAGCCAATCAGCGTCCAGAAACCTTGACCACGTGATCTCCCCCGCCCTCACAGAGACAGTATGACAGTGTAGCGGGACGCGGAGACTGACGCTGAAGTTACAGCAGTATAAACTGTTTATATCGCTTTTCGGACAAAGTGTTGTGCGTGAATGCAAAAGTAAGTTTGCAATCCTTAATTATACACTTGATGAGGACTGCATTCGCTCTTGGAAACAAGTTATTATGCCCGTGATGTGACGATATACCATAGATGTGTGTGTGTATTCCCCATCGTGTATTCATGCTTGTAACTCTACCTCGTTAACTTAAGTTACACTTGTTTTATTACATGTTAAGTTACTGTTTGAAGCGAAGTTTGTGGTATTTTCTGCTATATTTAATGGGAGAATTGTTGTAAACAATTTGCTATGCACATGCGCTGTCTTAACTCAGACAGAGCGGCGCTATACAAGCTTCGCAGCCTTACAAGGTGTCAGATTACAGCTGTGCGCGGTATATAATATATAAGTTTCAGCCTACCTTACCTTGGTTTTCAGTTTTTTCTAATAATGTGCATGTTTAATTATTAATGTGATTTTATCGTGCTACAATATTGCTTATGTTTAATTGTTGTTACTTTCATTATTGTTATTATTATGTATATTCATGTTTATGTTACTGTTTATTTTATAGAAAACCACAACACAACTACAAACATAACCACGGTCTGTTGAGTGGTGACAATAAATGGGTTATTCCCTGAAAGCAAGTGCATCTTCGTTTTCGTCTCTAATAGGACAGTCTTTGGTGGGTCAGCACCCTGAACTGGCAACTTGTATATTATAAGTGCTATCAAAACAAAAGCATTTTTTCATGGTCCTTCGAGCCGGATCCTGGACTTACCAAAGAGATAGAAGATGTCACAATATGAAGAGGATGAGTCAACTGTGCGAGTCAGAAGGAAGATTGTCCTTCCCGCACGTTACGACGAGTATGATCTCACTGGCTTCACCCTCCCTAGACCAGTTTCAGAACCCATGTCACCACTCACTCATTCAACCAGACTGGTAGAGGAAGGCGCAACTGGCTTTACTCCACTGCTACCATGTTATGAAGCTGACAGTCCGCTACAGTGGTCCGATGAGGAGAGTGAATCTGCATCAGACATCATAAGGAGAGAGAATAAGGATCTCCGCAAAGTCTTGCAAATGTTACAGGAGGAAAGGAACACAGTTCAGAGCACAAATGATCAGTATGCAAATGAGCTTTCTCAGCTGAAGCAGCAAATGAAGCAGCTGCAAATTCAGATGGAGTATCAACGTCCTGGAAGTCAGCCCCTTTTGCCTGCCATTCCTACGAGGCAGTATAGCTCCAGTCATCCTATACCTGCACCACGCATCCAGCCGCAGGCACGTTCTGATGAACCGAGCTTCAGACCTGTACCAGCTCCGCGCCTCAAACCGCAAAAGGAGCATCAGACTGGGGACAAGTTTCAAAGTCCTCCACACCACCCAACTCCAGCATCTGCCTCCAATAATAAACCAAGCTCTTCTTACCACTATCTGCCACAAGGGGTTCAGAGGTCAGAGGCACATTACTCCCACAGACAAGAACCACCAAATTCTCCATACTGGGTCTCTCAAGATACCGCAAGGCATCCACAAACGCCATGCCGGTCACTTACACCATCACCTTCCCCTGAACTAGAAATGATGTATCGAGGTCCAACCCCCACGATTCCTGACTTTATACATCCAAACCCAAGAGAGTTCTCGCGGCTAAAAATTGCTCTGGAAAATATTCTCCCAGCTAATGCGACAGAAAGGTTCAAATTCCAGATACTGATGGACCATCTGAAACTAGAGGAGGCTCTGCTAATTGCTGACTCATACTGTCACTCGCAACACCCTTACACAAGGACGATGGCTGCTTTAGATCAGCAGTATGGTCAGCCACATCAACTAGCTCTACAACGGATTGCAGAGTTAATGGATGGCACAAATATAGCTAGTGGAGACCAGAAGGCCTTTAGACTTTTCGCTCTCAAGGTCCGTTCTCTGGTTGGCATGCTGGAACAATTAGGTGAGAAGGGCACTTTTGAGTTACAGTGTGGGTCTCATGTGTCTCGGCTGCTTGGGAAGCTTCCACATGACCTCAGATCAGGTTTTCGGAGGTTTGCACATCCACATCATGTGCCCATCCCAACGCTTCTTGATTTTGCAGAATGGCTGGAGTTTGAAATCCAAGTTCAAGAGGACACTACAAGGTTTGCAAGCAATCAACGTAGAGGTCCCTTAACCCGAACAAGAGAGACTATCAGAGACTCTAAGCCAGCCGCTAAAAGCACCACAATCTTTCTGAGCACAGAGAAGGCGATTTCTGAGTCTACACCATCTGCTTCACCATTTAAAACTTCTCTGAGACCCTACTGCACCTACTGTGACAACAGTAAGCACTCCCTCAACAACTGTACCAACTTCAAGCTGCTTACTAAAGACCAAAAACGAAGCTGGGTCAAAGACAACAACAGATGTTGGCGCTGTGGTAGAACTCATAAGTCAGCAGAATGTAACCTAAAAATGCGATGCAGACAGTGCAACAGCCGACACCTCCTGGCTCTGCATGACATCAGTGCTGGGAAACCAGAGAATCCAAAGCCTGTTCATGATGAAACTGCTGATACTAACTCGTGTCTGCTCAACACAACGAATGAGGTTCTCCTGATTCATAAGCCACCTACCAGCCGGAAAGTTCTACTTAAAATCATCAAAGTGATTCTCAGAAATGGAAAGAGGCAAATGGATGCATACGCGATCCAGGATGATGGATCTGAGAGAACTATCCTCCTCCACAATGCAGCTCAGCAGTTGGGCCTCAAAGGTCAACCAGAAGACCTTCCCCTTCGAACAGTCAGGCAGGAGTTTCAAGTTCTCAGAGGTGCAGCAGTCTCATTTACAATCTCCCCAATGGCTCAGCCTACCAAACGGTATCGCATCAAAGGTGCCTTCAGTGCTCAACAGCTAAGTTTAGCAGAACACTCACACCCTGTGAAGATTCTGAGGAAGAGATATCAACACCTTAAAGGGCTTCCACTGGATGATTTTGAAGCAGTCTGTCCCGTGCTGCTCATTGGATCTGATTACCCCCATCTGATCACTCCAGTAGAACCAGTAAGGTTAGGCCCTCCAGGGGGACCAGCGGCTATAAAGACACGTCTTGGCTGGACATTACAGGGCCCGATCCAACACTTTCAGAAGGAGATGACCGAACAGCACTGTCTCTTCACTTCAGTCTCGTCCCCAGAATCAGATCTCTACAAGCGAGTGGAGAAATTATGGCAGATGGACGTACTGCCCTGGCGCAACGAAAAGATTTGCATCAGATCCAGACTGGACCAGGAGGCGGTGGAACTCTTAGAGAAGAAGACAATTAGGGTTGAGGTTGATGGTGTCAAGCGGTATGCGACCCCTCTCTTGCGTGTTAAGAACATGCCCAAACTCAGAGCACCCAAAGAGACCGTCTTATCACAGCTGAGGGCAACCGAAAAGAGACTGGCAAGAAATCCAGAGCAAGCAGCCGCTTATACTGCCGAGATTTCAAAGCTGGAACAAGCAGGCTATGTTAGCAAATTGCCACAGAATGTTGAGACAGATCCTTCCTGCTCCTGGTACATCCCGCATCACATGGTGCAGCACAATGGGAAAAACAGGATAGTCTTCAACTGCTCGTTCCAATATCACGGACAAAACCTGAATGAGCTTCTGCTCCCAGGACCAGCGTTGGGACCCTCCCTACTTGCTGTGCTACTCAGATTTAGGGAACATTCAGTGGCAGTCAGCAGCGACATCAAGGGGATGTTCCACCAAATTCGACTACTTCCAGAAGACAAACCACTCTTGCGTTTCCTCTGGAGAGACCTAAACATACAGGAACAACCCAGTGTGTACGAATGGCAAGTCCTCCCGTTCGGTACTACCTGCAGCCCCTGCTGTGCCGTATTTGCACTCCAGAAACACGTCCTTGATCATAGTCAGTCTGGCGATGATGTCTACAATGCGGTGTTGAAATCCTTTTATGTAGACAACTGCCTACAAAGTTTCACTTCAGCAGAAGAAGCAAAGTGTTTTGTTGATAGAATAAGGAACCTGCTGGCAGAAGGAGGTTTCGAGCTGAGGCAGTGGTCCAGCAATGCCCCTTCAACTATAAGTCACCTACCTCACGATGCCATATCGGACAGTGCAGAACTCTGGATTTCACAAGGCCGAACAGACACTCAGGAATCGACATTGGGGCTCCTTTGGAACCATCAGTCTGACACAATCTCCTACAAATACCGTGCCACGGACAGTAGTGAGACTACCATGCGTAGAATATACAGAATCCTAGCCAGTCAATACGACCCGTTGGGTTACCTCATCCCTTATACCACTCGCGCCAAAATCCTCGTACAACGCCTGTGGGACAAAAAACGGGATTGGGATGATCCACACTTGCCTACAGATCTGCTACAAACCTGGACTGAATGGGAGGAGGAGCTACCAGCCCTGAAGAATGTTGTTATTCCTCGGTGTTACTGTAGCCCCGCCAAGGACACAGAAACGAGTCTAAGAGACATACACGTTTTCTGTGATGCCTCTGAACGTGCCTATGGCTCTGTGGCATATCTCCGAACAGAGGATCAACATGGGCAGACAGAGGTAGCCTTCTTAACAGCAAGATCACGTGTAGCACCAAAGAAACAACAATCTATTCCTCGACTGGAACTATGCGCTGCACTGACAGGAGCTCAACTTGCCAAAGTACTCAGCAATGAGTTGAACCTGCCCATACGCCAAACGATCTTGTGGACTGATTCCACCACTGTCCTCACATGGTTACAATCGGACTCTTGCCGGTTCAAAGTATTTGTTGGTACTCGGGTAGCAGAAATTCAGGACCTCACAGAACAACACAGCTGGCGATACGTACCCTCCGCAAATAATCCAGCCGATGACATCACTCGGGGAATGAGTCTGCGTGAGCTTGACCCGGGAAGACGCTGGTGCCAAGGACCGCCTTTCTTAAAAGATCCAGCCAATCTGTGGCCTGAATGCCCCAGTTCAGTTAATATAGATAATAATGAACTTCGCAAGACTGACTCCAGTACTCTAGTCTGCTTCACTTCCTCTGATTTCAGTCAGTTTAAGACTCTCGAGGAGCTAATCGAGTCAACTGCTCTTCAAGAAGCCGCCAATGGTGAGCCTACAGCCAATGACTACAGAAGAGCCGAGATTAGTGTTTTGCAGAAAGCACAGCAAGAATGCTTTTCATCGGACTTAGAACAACTAAGGACAGGTAAACCACTTTCACGGAACAGTCGACTAGGCGCACTGGCCCCAGAACTTGATGGAGAAACCAAACTAATCAGAGTTGGCGGACGTTTACGGCATAGTCCCTACCTTGAACCTGACAACATGCACCCTATAGTACTGGATCCAAAGCACCCCGTCACTAAACTTATCATCCAAAGTTATGACTCCAAACTTTGCCATCCAGGTCCTGAGAGGGTGTTCGCTGAACTCCGCCGTAAATATTGGGTTCTACGTGGTAGAGAGGCCATCAAGCATCTGCAGCGAGAGTGTGTGCAGTGCCAAAAATGGAGGAAAAAACCAGAGGTACCTAAAATGGCGGACCTCCCCCTAGCGAGACTACGTCTCTTCAAGCCCACCTTTTACTCCACTGGCGTGGACTGCTTTGGTCCCTATACCGTCAAAGTGGGTCGACGCATCGAGAAAAAATGGGGAATAATATTCAAATGCCTCACCACCAGAGCAGTATACATCGACATCCTCCATAGTCTGGAAGCCGACTCCTTCCTTATGTCTCTCAGACGGTTCACGGCTAGACGAGGGAAACCCCATGAGCTCTTGTCAGATCAAGGCACAAACTTCAGAGGAGGTGAAAGAGAGCTAAAGGAAGCTTTTACAGCTCTTGCTCCAGATCTGCAGAGACAATTGGCTAAACAGCAAATTGAATTCCATTTCAACCCTCCTAGCTCACCACACTTTGGAGGTTGTTGGGAGCGAGAAATTCGCTCCTTGAAAAACGCATTGATGGTGACTCTAGGAACTCAATCAGTGACCTTTGAGGTCCTTCAAACTGTGCTGGTGGAGATTGAAGGGATATTGAACTCCAAACCACTGGGATATACATCATCTGATGTTTCTGATCCCGACCCCATTACTCCAAATTGTCTCCTAATGGGGCGGCCAGACGCTTCACTCCCCTTGACAGTATATCCCCAATCTGAGCTGATCAGCCGACGGCGATGGCGTCACAGTCAGATCCTGGCGGACCAATTCTGGAGACATTACCTCAAATTCTACCTCCCAGGTCTTCAGAACCGTCAAAAATGGCAAAAGGATACTCCAGACATCCAGGTTGGCACTACGGTGTTGATCATCGATCCTCAACTACCCCAGAGCTCTCTGGCCTGTGGGAAAGGTGTCGGAAGTATTCCCTGGGGCTGACACCAGAGTGAGGGCAGCCAAGGTTCAGGTGGGAGAAAAAACATACACTCGGCCAGTTGCACGCCTCATACAATTACCTGCCATTCCTGATTAAAGTAATTGTAACCGACAGTAGAATAAAAGCCTTTGAATGTGTACATATTTCCTTACATAAATCTGGGGGCGGCTGTAAAAAAGGCTATAGTTTGCTGTCAATCTAACCTCTCTCTAAAATCTCTCCCTCTGTATTCCGAGGCACACGCACACACTGCACCTTGTCTGAGCCAATCAGCGTCCAGAAACCTTGACCACGTGATCTCCCCCGCCCTCACAGAGACAGTATGACAGTGTAGCGGGACGCGGAGACTGACGCTGAAGTTACAGCAGTATAAACTGTTTATATCGCTTTTCGGACAAAGTGTTGTGCGTGAATGCAAAAGTAAGTTTGCAATCCTTAATTATACACTTGATGAGGACTGCATTCGCTCTTGGAAACAAGTTATTATGCCCGTGATGTGACGATATACCATAGATGTGTGTGTGTATTCCCCATCGTGTATTCATGCTTGTAACTCTACCTCGTTAACTTAAGTTACACTTGTTTTATTACATGTTAAGTTACTGTTTGAAGCGAAGTTTGTGGTATTTTCTGCTATATTTAATGGGAGAATTGTTGTAAACAATTTGCTATGCACATGCGCTGTCTTAACTCAGACAGAGCGGCGCTATACAAGCTTCGCAGCCTTACAAGGTGTCAGATTACAGCTGTGCGCGGTATATAATATATAAGTTTCAGCCTACCTTACCTTGGTTTTCAGTTTTTTCTAATAATGTGCATGTTTAATTATTAATGTGATTTTATCGTGCTACAATATTGCTTATGTTTAATTGTTGTTACTTTCATTATTGTTATTATTATGTATATTCATGTTTATGTTACTGTTTATTTTATAGAAAACCACAACACAACTACAAACATAACCACGGTCTGTTGAGTGGTGACAATAAATGGGTTATTCCCTGAAAGCAAGTGCATCTTCGTTTTCGTCTCTAATAGGACAGTCTTTGGTGGGTCAGCACCCTGAACTGGCAACTTGTATATTATAAGTGCTATCAAAACAAAAGCATTTTTTCAGGCGAGTCTGACGTTGATTCAACGTTAATTCGATGAGCAAAACGATGTTGTTTCAATGTCACAAGAAACGTCGTTTCCACATTGATTCAATGTCAGTTTGCTATCTGGGTTGTTAAGCCCCACAAAAGGCACAAAAACATTATAAAGCATCATAAAGTTGTCCTGCACTATATTATAAGTGTTCGGAAGCCATTATATAGTATAATGTGAGATAGAAATGAATATTTAAGTCATTAAATTCAAGATCACGTACACTTTTCCCTCCGCTGCGGCTGTCAGTCATTCTCCAGTCAGCATCAAACAGCGTCGCGTTCGGTTACGACAGTCAACACGGTGAAAAACTCTCTCCAAGATGATTCAAAGTTACTATAATTATACTTGATCTGTAGATAAAGGTCTATGCTGGTTTTGCATTAAACAACTTTATCTTGCTGGACTTTATTGCTGTACCTTAATCATGTTACTTTCTACCGGGTGTCTCTCACAACACTGGAGTCAGAGCACTAACTGTTCTTCACGCACACAGTAACTGACATTTAAAACTGTTAAAAGAAAATGCTCAATAAACTATTGCATAGATAGATACTGTATAATACACTACGCATCAATATGTCTTTCCTTTGTGATTTGAACTTTTTAATGCGGTCTCGAAGCGCCGCGCGCTGTGACTCGTGTTGCTTCAAGCGCATCATTCTGCGCTCGGGATGCGCATAAGCGCTGTGTGCCGCACTGTATTGCAAATATCATAATACAGCGACGCAATGAACGATTGTTAATAGCCTTTCTAGTTCTGTACTATCCATCATATGTTGCTGCCTCATTAAACCGCTGTGATATACATTTAAAACATGTCTCAAATTCTATAGTAGGCCTAGGCTATAAAATAATTTAAATCTTGTTTTTCATGAATGTATTTTACAACAATACAAAGAGCAATGTGTAACGTTTTACCAAATTTAGTGTTACACTTATTGTCTCATATTTGTTCCCCACTAAATGTTTTTTCATGTTCAGATTTAATACAATTATTGTGCACTTGTGATTTTTTTCTAGACTAAATTTTACTGCTGAATTATCCACTAATCTAGTTTATAATAGCATTTTTGTCACAGATTATGATCATATTTTTTTTATTTGTTGTTTTTCTTTATAATGAAGTTGTCTGTATTAAGTAGGTTGTTTTTAACACAAAGAGTGATTATCAGTTCAACACACAGAGTTATAGAAATTCTACTTGATAAAAAAAATACGGTGCTGGTATCGGATTGGTATCGGTATCGGTCGATACTCAGAATGTTTGGTATCGGATCGGATCGGTTCTGAAAAAATGGTATCGTTGCATCCCTAGTTATAATCAGTGCTTGAAGTGGGGGGAAAAGGTGGCGGTACTCTCTTTGCATTGACAAATCATGACATTTTTACAGTGAAAAACAAAACTTGGAGATATTGCTGTTACAACAAATAATTTTTTATTATTGTTATTTATTTATTAACAACAGAAATGTTTTTTAAACATGTTTGTGTGTGCGTGGCTGCTTGCGTCTGAGCATTTCACAAAAATGAAAGGAAAGCTAACTGTAGCCTATATTCTGACTAGCTTATTCGTTTATATATATATAAAAATACGACCTCACGTTTTATACGTTTGCAGCCTCTGAAACTTCCGTCCGTCATAAAAATTTATTCGGGTGGTTCGATTTTCTGCATTTTTCGCATCCGTAGCAAATATTTTGAGGGGTGTTTTTGACAATTGAGAGCCACCAAATGACGAATATGAGAAACGAATACGACAGTTTCGGACTCAGTCAGGGTGCAAGGACCTTAAACTTTTGAGGCTTGCGCAGCTTCTCGAGGAGAAATTAAACAAATGAGCGCCGTTTTCTAAAGTCTATAAGCGCAGCACACACAAATAAACTAAATTGACATACTGCAGATAAAATTCTAAATGTGGTGTTTTTATATTTATAACATTTGAATACAGTTCAGCAACATACATCACACGACCTGACGACTAAGAAAGCTGACAATTGACCATCACTTAATTTACCATCACCTCACGATTGAAAATGTGACACTGATTTCATATGACGTTCAACAAACAAGTTAATAATATTAAGTCACTTAGATTTTAGACGAAATAATGACTGATTTGGTCTATTTTAGCAGCGAAAATAGATCCGATGAATCCAAACAAAGATCACAGCATGCGCATCTCACATCAACACTCAATCGTGTTTTGAATGATTCAGGGTTTTGAACGAATCAGTTGAGTCAAAGATTCAATGACCCAATCATAAATATCTATCTCATTCTTGATAAATCGGCCGTTTGAACGAATCGTTTGAATGAACGACTCAATGACTCGCTTAATAAAACCGCTTATCACCTGCATTTTCGCCAGGTTTTCACCTGCACAAACCAATCAAATTTGTTTAAAATCAGTCCAAACACATTTAAATTTTTATTCAGGAGTTATGTATATACAAAACTATAACTTTTTATGACAGTAGTTTAGTGCAAATTATTATTATTATTATTTTTTCCGTTTTTTTCCCCTCCCATCTGTAGCCTACTCGCACCCCCCCCGGGAGAGTGTCAAACCCCCCCGAAACCCCCCACTGCTCTAACTGATCTTTGTGAGTAAAGAGGATTAAAGAGTATTTTCCATCTCTTCTCCGAACACTTCTTTGAGCTGCTGTATTGTGTTTTTCTCCTCCTCAGTGAATCGACCTAGCCTGGCTAACGCCAGACCCAATTCTCGTTGAGACTTGGGTCTGGGAACCACATGTGCATTTTCTCGTATTTGAGGCGTGGTTTACGAATGCCCGGCGCCGTTTATTGGGTGCTAAGAATGTCTATCAAATGCGCCTGTACGTAGCTCATAGCCAATCGTTTCCATTATACCAGATGACGTATGTAGAGACGCCAAAAGCTGCTCTTTATGCAAAATAAACTTGCGTTCTAAACTACTTAGAACAATATCTAAGGCTGCATCAAAAGGTAGCTTCGCGTGAATCGCGTCTGCTGCCATGTTGAATCCATAGATATAAACAAACTGCTTAGTTGTGTCGCATGTCGTCATCGTCTTGCTGCTCCCTCCCCGTTCTGTGATTGGTTCCCTAAATGAGGCGAAAATCTGGTCCATGGTCTCCAGACTGCCTTTCAGCGTGAATAAAATCGCGCTGCGCAAAGGCAGTATGGGGAAACCCAGGCTAGAATCGACCCACTTTAATTACAATAATAAAAGCATGTGGTCCAGGAGAAGCGCATGCTACAAATTTTCACTATTTCAGTTTTAACCTCCTCATTATGGAGTTCAGTATCATAAAGTCCAGGAGTGTCGATCACTGAGATCTCTTTACCCATCCTCACTATAGTTTCTACCCGACACCGTTTCGGCTGAGAGTCCGAGCCGGAGGAGGATTTAAACAGGTTTCTGCCGATGATGGTGTTTCCAGAAGCACTTTTCCCAGATCAAGTTTTTCCCAGCAGAACCAGTCTGATCTGGTCTTTCCTCTCAGGAATCTGATGCTCATCTTCTGCTGTTGAACTTTCTCCTGAAACTGCAACACAACAATCACATTAATGTGCAATTTAACTAAATGCAACCTTCTCTAACAGCTCTTCTCTTTTAAGATTATAAAAACAGCTCGATCATGCAGGTTTGCACTGCACAACATCAGGAAGATCAGGCCCTTCCTGACTGAGCATGCAACACAACTTCTCGCCCAGGCCTTGGTTATCTCTAGGCTTGATTACTGCAATGCTCTTCTGGCTGGTCTTCCATCATGTGCAACTAAACCTCTACAAATGATCCAGAATGCTGCAGCCCGTCTTGTCTTCAACGAGCCCAAAAGGGCTCACGTCACTCCTCTGTTCATCTCTCTGCACTGGCTACCACTCGCTGCTCGCATCAAGTTCAAGGCATTGACGCTTGCTTACAGATCGACCACAGGCTCAGCTCCCTCCTACTTTCACTCGCTCCTACGAGTCTACATCCCTACCAGAAGCCTGCGATCGGTCAATAAGCGACGGCTCGTGGTACCATCACAGAGAGCTACAAAATCACTCTCCAGAACATTCTCATTCACGGTTCCTTGCTGGTGGAATGATCTCCCTACCCTCGTCCGGAATGCAGAATCCCTGACCACATTCAAAAGACAACTGAAAACTCATCTCTTCCGTGAGCACTTGACATAAAAAATTAAATAAAAAAACATTTTCCTTTAATCCTCCCTTGTTTGGCTTATGCTACTCTGAGCAATGCCAGAACTTTGTATTTTGAGCACTTCTTGCGTTATTTTTGCCTCTTCACGATGACTTGCTTGCTGTAGTCCTCAGTTGTAAGTCGCTTTGGATAAAAGTGTCTGCTAAATGATTAAATGTAAATGTAAGATCAGTGATATTTACATATCAGGCATAAGTCTCAAACGGGTTATGAAATGCATTTTTTAAGTTATTTTATATTTCATGAGGTGCACTTACAATAATAATTTGTTACATTTATATAGCGCTTTTCTGGGTACTGAAAGCACTTTACATGGAAGAGGGGAATCTCCTCAAACCACCCTCAATGTGCAGCATCCACCTGGATGATGGACAGAAGCCAAGTGGCAAATTTGGCAGGATGCCGGGATCACACCCCTACCTTTTCGAACAACATCCTGAGATTATTAATGACCCTGGTTTAACGTCTTATTCGAAGGACGGTGCTCTTTTGACAGTGTACTGTCCCCGTCACTACACTGGGGCGTTAGGACCCATACAGACCACAGGGTAAGCGCCCCCTGCTGGCCTCACTAACACCTCTTCCAGCAGCAAACTGGTTTTCCCAGGAGTCCTCCCATCCAAGTACTGACCAGCCTCAGCCCTGCAGAGCTTCAGTGGGCAACCAGTCTTGGGCTACAGGGTGATATGGCTCCTGGCACTTATAAAGCTAGTATGATTTTTACATCAAAAATGCATATAATTTTGAAATAAAAGGCATTTTTCCTACCCTCATTTTAGCCCTATGATTTGAATGCTCAGTTTGAATGGTAAGCCAGTCTAGTGTGAGACTTCAGTGTAAACGGCCACTTCTGTAATTGGCTGTGAGACTTAAGTGTAAACGCTCACTGCTGTGATTGGCTGTGAGACTTAAGTGTAAACGCTCACTGCTGTGATTGGCTAACATCTTTGCATATTAAACAATTACTACATGTGGAAGCCTCCCAAAACATTTTAATTTAATTTAATAAAGGGGGGAGGAGACACAGTGGTAGAGGGAAAAACAGAGGAATGAATAAAAAGGCTTGATGCAGGTGACATGGAAGACAGGGCGAACACGGTGAAAGGGTTACGGGAGACGAAGCCGGACCGTCACCGGACTGATCACCTTGACAATAGGGTATGGCCCGATGAACCGCGGCGCCAACTTCCTAGATGGCACCATAAGAGGTAGGTCCCTGGTAGAAAGCCACACCCTTTGCCCACAGATGTATTTAGGTGCTTCAGCCTGACGACGGTCCGCCAATCTCTTGGTGCGTTCCCCATTTTGCAGCAGTGCCTCCCTGGCCCGACTCCATGTCCGCCGGCACAAATCAATGAATGCCTGAACCGAGGGAACAGCAGCTTTGGGATCCTGTGAGGGAAATAGAGGAGCAGCCAGCGTTCTTCTCACTGGGTGACAGACTAACCTGGATGAGTGGCACCATTCCAGAACCTCTGGCCGAACCGACTCCGGAACAAACAGTTTGCCCACCGGGCACCCCCTTGGCGCCTCTGTTCCTGACTGGGCCTCAATGCCCCAGGTGACGGATCCCACCACACAACCAGAGGGGAGGATAGTATCTGGCGGCCCCACGTTCTCCGAGGCAGAGATTTGATGTGAATGCGCGTCAGGCTTACCATTTTGGCAGCCCGGTCGGTACGACCAAAAAAAAGTTGTCTGGAGTTCAGCAGTTTGGCCGGCCATTTGAATGTAGTCCAGGTTCCGGTGATCAGTCCCAGACCAGGAACGGCTCCACTGAACCCTCCAACCAGTGGCGCCACTCCCACAGTACCAAGCTCACGGACAGCAACTCATGGTTACCGATGTCATTGTTCCGCTTTGTGGGTGACAAGCGGTGAGAAAAGTATACACAAGGGTGTAACTTATTATCTTGAGGGGACCATTGGGAGAGAACTGCTCCAACACCTACTTCTGACACATCGACCTCCACAAGAAACTGTCGAGAAGGTTCTGGAGTAATTAGAATAGGTGCCGAAGGAAAAAGGCTCTTAAGTTAATTATAAGTTAATTTTGCTGCCGGAGACCAGCAAAAAGGCTTTCTTGTGGAGGTCAATGCAGTCAGAGAGGCCTCCACCTGACCAAAATTGCGAATAAGAAATTGGCAAAACCGATAAAACATTGCAATGTCTTTCAGCTATCAGTTGTAGGCCAATCGGAAACAGCCCTCACCTTCGCAGGGTCAATGTGGATTCCCTCCACTGAGATGATGTGACCCAAGATGGAACTGGTTATGAAACAAACACTTCTCCGCCTTAGCATAAAGTTGGTTCTCTAACAGCCGCTGCAGTACCCGCCTGACGTGCTGAATGTGTACCTGGAGAGAACAAGAAAATATCAGAATATCATACAGATACACAAAGACAAATTGGTTGATCATCTCTCTCAGCACGTCATTGATCAGAGCCTGGAAGACGGCTGGGGCATTAGTAAGGCCGAAGGTAAGGACCCGATATTCAAAATGCCCTGTGGAGTGTTAAATGCCATCTTCCATTCGTACCCCTTCCTGATCCGAACCAAATGGTAGGTGTTGTGAAGGTCCAACTTCGTAAAGTACTTTTCTCCTGCAGAACCTCGAAGGTTGAAGATATCTAAGGTATAGGATACCTGTTTTTGATAGTTATGTCATTCAACCCGGTATTCTATGCAAGGACACAAAGAACCATCCTTTTTTACAAAGAAGAACCCTGCCCCTGCCGGCGAGGAAGAAGGACAAATAAGGTCGGCTGCCAGAGACTCTGAAAGGTAACTCTCTATGGGCGCCCATTCAGGAGCGGACAGGGAGAACAACCTTCCTTTGGCCGGAGAAGTGCCAGGGAGGAGATTGATGGCACAATCATAAGGACGGAAGGGATACGGCCCGAGAAGACCACCCGCAAATCATGATAGACCTCAGGACCCGAGATAGATACACAGGCTCCTCCTGCAACACAGCGGGAGAAAAGACAGGAGACAAGGCAGACACAAGACAATGGGCATAACAAGAACTCCATGATAAAAAAAAATAGTTTTCTGACCAATTAATATGCAGGTTGTGAGTAGTAAGCCAAGGGTCAAGGGTTTCCTGAGACGACAGGAGCAAGAGGTGAATGACAAATAAGAAAAAACAATTCTTCCCTGTGGTTACCCGAAGTAACAATAACTAAAGGAATAGTTGTATGAGAAGTAGTGGAGAGTTCTCTGCCATCAAGAGCGTGAGCCGTGAGAGAGGGAACAAGAGCTTGAAAAGGAATACCTCTCTTAGAGGTCCATAAAATGTCCCTCAGCCCCTGAGTCTAAAAAAGCGGAGAGATGAAAATTGGTACCATGGACCACTACAGAGATAGGGAGCATGGATCGGGAACCTGCAGATGGGGGTGGTAGAGGTGGAGCTTGCCAGTACCCCCTTAGCTATTGGCAAGCATTGGCTTTTGCTGGACAGGTGGTCGCAAAGTGCCCAGGCTTCCCACAGTACAGGCACAGCCCTTTGGCGAAGCGCTGTTGCGTCTCCGTGGCAGATAGGCGATACCTGCCTAGCTGCATAGGTTGAGGAGAGGGTAGGTGAGCCAGAGCCTCATGGGCCACCCCGACAGGAACAGCATCCTGAAATGATGTAGGCTTTGAAGAAACGACAGAGGTCCCGCTGATTGTCCAAACGAATCGCCAATTCCACAAGCTTGTCAAAACCCTCAGGAAGCTCACTTGCATAAACTTCGTCCCATATATCCTCTACCAGTCACTCCGCAAACCTGGCTTCATTGTTCCACCCACTTGATGCAGCCAGAGTACGGAACTCTACAGCAAAATCCACCACTGAATGTCTACCCTGCTGCAGCCAAAAGCCGAGATGCTTCTTTTCCAAGGGCTCACAGATCAAACACCTTCAACATTTCCACCCTGAACAGTGAAAACTCCTTGCAGAAATCGGCTTCCTCAGACCACACAGCCGTGGCCCATTCCCGAGCCCGTCTGGTAAGGAGGGAGATAACAAAAGCCACCTTAGAAGAATCCAAGGCATAAGTGATGGGTTGTAAGGAAAAAAACACCTCACACTGGATGATGAAGGGTTGGCACATAGTGGGCTTACCGGAATGCCAAGGTGTCAACGGCATGATGTGCGGCTGTGAGTTCCTCCTGGTGACGTCCAAGCATAGTTCCTTGTGGCATAGATGACTAATCTGCTGAGTCCATCCTGGCCAGAGTGTGATAAAATGGCTGGACAAAAAAAAAACAGAGAACCCAAGTGCAGATCAGTTCCAACCGTGTTTATTGGACAAAAATCTAAGTAAAAGGAAACAATATTTAATCAGGCAGCCGAGTCACATAGGGGTAAGAGATGACTCCGTAGTCCAAGGACAGACAAGGGTCAGCAACGGGTAGGCAGTCCAACAAGGCAACAATGCAAGAGGGCAAGACAGGAGAGTGGTCAAGAGGCAGGCAGGGTCAGAACCAGCAAACACAGTCCACGGAACAGGGGTCCGTTCTTCGTACGTTGCTAACTCAGTTAACTGGAATTGATTGTTGGCGATTTGGCATGATCTTGGATTGTTTGGTTCTTCGACGCTCATCCTGGAATTGCTGCCATAGCAACAGTTCCGTAAGCTTAAACCTGCTCAGGAGCCGCTTATTTCATGTAAACAAGATTAGATTGCGGCTTTATATGATACGGGAAGTCCTTTAGCGCAGCGCGTTAGTGTACTTTTTGTGTACTACTTGTGTACTTGTGTACTAGTGTACTTCGATATACTGCAATAAATATGCATTGACCATGTATGGCTATATATTAATACACATAAAATATTTAAATGAAGACAAAAATAGCATTACATGTATATTCAAAACGTGTTATCCTTTATTGTGTACATATATTGCACATAAATGTTCCCAGATAAATGTGAATGTATGTTGTTCACACAATGAGTTAGGCTACGGATTTCTAGTTCCCAGTATGCTTTGCTTCTGACTGTTAAAGGAGAGCAAGTGTTACAATTAAGAGTTATTTAATGTGTTTTGCTCAATATTAATATATGGGGAGATCTTTTAGATTTTAATGTTCTATTATTTTTAGAAATTAAAAAGTTTTCTGGTATGTGTGAGTTTTTGGGGTCTCACCCCAAAAGCTTTTGGGGGTTTTCAGATCAAAATACTACGTTTTCTGTTGAAAAACTATCAACATATGCCTCTTGCAACAAATAAAAAGGAAAAGTACTACACTGCCCAACTCTGTATCACTTCTTTGTGCAGACTCTTCTGTAGATGTGGACTCCTGCAACTCACATTGCAGTCAGAAATAATAGGCACAGTATAAATGAGTATAAATTATATGAAGTTACAAGTCAAAGCAATTCATCACTACTCAAGATTTAACAGTTTAAACGACTGTACCAGCCATTTGGATTATACTACTTAATTTACCAACTTAATTTAATTATTTGATAGTTTAGTAAGGACATTTAAATCTGTTGCTGCTACTGGTCCCTGGCTGTGGGTCTAAGGAAGAACTAAACCCAGGATGCCCTTCACAATGGGTCGGTTCACATTCAACCCAAGGTTTGCAGGACCACCACCGTTTTTTTTTGTTTTTTTTGCTCAGACTTTTTCTTGGTTGCTGTTATTAACAGACAACCACATAATTTAACAGTGCTTTTTTTTAAAGAGACTTGGAACAGTATGTACCTAGAAAAGATTACTATTTTGTAGAATATTCTTGTACTTCACTTTTACTTGTTCCCATGTTCTATTGGACGGTGGCTCTGACATTAAAATTTAACAAAGTAATTATGAAATTATTAAAATACAAATATATATTCTGTAATAAGTGTAGCTCTTTCTCTGCTGCGGAGAAAAACTGGCCGCGCTCTTTTGCCATGGTAAGCAGCCAATAGCAGCGTTGCTGATCAATGTTTCTACTATCGATACATATCCCCTTTTAAACCAGCGCATGAACGAGCAATTATCTCAGATAACTCAATCCAGCTATACTAATCTTAACCGGCAGGTGTGTTCGAAGAACCCAATTAGCCAGATCATGATTAGGCAGATGATATCATCTTGGATGGTCTCATTTGATCTCGGATGTTTTAAGCAACGTACGAAGAACGGACCCCTGGACAGAGAATAATCCAGGTACATGCAAAGGTCCAATAACAGAGGCAAATCCAAAATGGTTGGGGGAAACTGAGCTGCAGGGCTGGACAGGGCTAGGAGAAACAAAACGGATCAAATACCTTGACAAGGCAAAATATAACAATATTTGAATGGCTGGAGAATGACAGAAAAACAGTCAAAAACACTCTGGCAGAGAAGATGGAAAAGAAGGGATCTAAATAGTGTGAGAAATCAAACAAGAGGGAAATCAGGTGAGAGAGGTGTGCAAGAGCACTAATTACAATGAGTAATTTGAGTAACCAGTAGACAAAACCACAAAACAACAAATAATGCTCTGATTACTAACGTAACCTCGGTTCCCTGAGATAATGGGAACGAGCATTGCATCGATTTTGGCGCATATCAGTATTCTCTGAATACATAAGCCTGATTGGTTCCCTTTTCAGCCCGCCAAAATGAGCAATGCCGACTGCCTATTTAAGTCAGGCAAAAAGACCATTTCTGAATAGCAATAGCGTCGACTTGCACAGTAGCACGGCAGGGTACGCAATGGCTCGTTCCCGTTATCTCAGGGAAGTGGGCTATAAACACAAAACTGACTTAAGTGTTATGTTCCTGCAGTCTGCCATGTTTGGCAAATAAAGAAAATGCTAATATAAAAATATTTCTGGTTAAGGTTTGTATTTGTAATGTATGGAACATTAATGTCCTTGTCAGTCACATGCCTGTTGAAGTGATGAACTGCACTACTCGTGTTTGTTTTCAGAGATGTAACAGATGTTGTATATTGTTGTATATTAAACTTTCAGCCTCTGCAGCACCAGTACTGTGTGTAACCAGTTCACATACAGCCCTGTGTGGCCCAACTCATCATGCATTATTGTAATAATTCACATCAACAGAACAACTTACAATTCATTCCTATGTCCTTGCTGTTGCACCTCCTCATCTCTTCCATGATAAATTTCCCACCGTTTCTCCGTCATCCTTCCTTCAATCTTCTGCAGTAGTTCTCGTTTCTGACTCTCTGATTTAATCCTGTTATTGAAACAGTGAAAGTTTCCTCCACATTCAGTCACCAGTCGCTGGAGATCCTCATGATCTTGTAGATGTTCATCAATGGTCTGATCCAGATCCTCCAGCTCATCTCCACGAGTGAACAGAATCATGATGTACTTCTGACCTTCAGGACCCAATGAACGCTTGATATAATCCAGGATCTCCTCCTCATTTTCCACAGGTTCCTCTAGAGGGAACGGTGAGCAGAACTGCACTGAGTCCTGATGAACATCGAGAGACCAGCTGATCCTTCATCTTCTCCAGCTTCTCTTTATTCACATCTGGATCCAGTAGATCTAAACAATCAATCACACACACCTGCTTCTCTCCGATCTGAGTTACTTCCTCACACACTTCAGCTTCATGTTTCTTCTTATCTTTAAACTTATTTTCTCCCAGTATAGTGTTTCCAGATGAGCTTTTCCCAGAACCCTTCCTGCCCATCAGAAGAAACCCGGATCACTGGATCATCTGGACCAGCGGACATCTCTGAAGGAGAAAGAAAATATGGAGTCTGACTGTACACAATGTCAAGTGTATTGTCAATGTATGATTTTTATAGCCCCAAATGACTGAAATTGCTGTGGATAGTTATTGTTGTTGTTGCTTTGCAGTGAAGACCCACCAATAATCATAATTATCTGTGTAATTAATGTTACTGTTAGTGAAAGTATCATTAGCTGTCACAACTGGTAGTAAGGATGATGAAGATGAACGTAGAATTAATACTTTAATGACGTAAAACTCAGGATACACAGGAACAGCTGAGACAGCATGTAAAACACAAACAATACCGGACACTGAACTGATAACAGACAGGAACTTAAATACACTGTGATGATGAACACAAATGACAGGCAGCTGTGAGGAAGTGATCAGTGTCCATGGTAACAGATTAGTGGCGGGAAACAGACAAGGAAACACAGGTGAAGACCGGGTGACAGATGATGAGGACGATGAACAGGTGGATAATGAGGAAGTGAGTGCAGGTGTGAAGACACAAGGGATTCTGGGAAGTGTAGTGCAGACGAAGACAGAGGTGCAGACGAAGACTGTGACATAACGCCCCCCTTCAACAAGGCACGACCTCGCGCCGTAGAAACATCAAAGGGGTGGGGGGATGGGCACCCTGGAGGCTGATGAAGGGCTGGCCGATCTGGAGCAGGACGGGCAGGCGGCCAGGGCGGAGCAGGACGTGCAGGCGGCCACGGCGGTGTGGACCCTTCGGGCATCCACGGCGGTGTGTGGAGCCTTCGGGCGGCCACGGCGGGTGAGGACCCTTCGGGCGGCCACGGCAGTGAGGACCCTTCGGGCGGCCACGGCAGTGTGGACCCTTCGGGCGGCCACGGCGATGTGGAGCCTTCGGGCGGCCACGGGCGTGAGGACCCTTCGGGCGGCCACGGCAGTGAGGACCCTTCGGGTGGCCACGGCGGTGTGGACCCTTCGGGCGGCCACGGCGGTGTGGACCCTTCGGGCGGCCACGGCCGGTGTGGACCCTTCGGGCGGCCACGGCGGTGTGGACCCTTCGGGCGGCCACGGCGGGTGTGGACCCTTCGGGCGGCCACGGCGGTGTGGACCCTTCGGGGCGGCACGGCGGGGTGGACCCTCCGGGCGGCCACGGCGGTGTGGAGCCTTCGGGCGGCCACGGCGGTTTGGAGCCTTCGGGCGGCCACGGCGGTGTGGAGCCTTCGGGCGGTCACAGCGGTGACCTCCCTTCGGGCGGGTCCAGGCGGAGGCCTATAGCCCCCCCCAAAAAAAATACTTGGGGTGTATTTTTGGACAGTGACAGGATTCGGAACCGGCTCAGGAACAGACACCGGCTCAGGAACAGACACCGGCTCAGGAACAGACACCGGCTTCAGTGTGTGCGCAGCCCACACACACCACATGGTTGTGGCCATAATTGCCAGATGTCGCGGTCACTGAGGGCACAGGCGGTGCATACATGGCGTGAACAGTCTCTGTGCTGGACGGAACCAGCGGCGCAGGAAGCTCTGGGCTGGACGGGACCAGCGGCGAAGGAAGCTCTGGGCTGGACGGGACCAGCGGTGCAGGAAGCTCTGGCTGGACGGGACCAGCGGCGAGGAAGCTCTGGGCTGGACGGGACCAGCAGTGCAGAAGCTCTGGGCTGGACGGGACCAGTGGCGAAGGAAGCTCTGGGCTGGACGGGACCAGCGGCGAAGGAAGCTCTGGGCTGGACGGGACCAGCGGCGAAGGAAGCTCTGGGCTGGACGGGAACAGCGGCGAAGGAAGCTCTGGGCTGGACGGGACCAGCGGTTGCAGGAAGCTCTGGGCTGGACGGGACCAGCGGTGCAGGAAGCTCTGGGCTGGACGGGACCAGCGGTGCAGGAAGCTCTGGGCTGGACGGGGACCAGCGGTGCAGGAAACTCTGGGCTGGACGGGACCAGTGGCGAAGGAAGCTCTGGGCTGGACGGGGACCAGTGGCGAAGGAAGCTCTGGGCTGGATGGGACCAGCGGTGCAGGAAGCTCTGGGCTGGACGGGACCAGCGGTGGAGGGAGATCCAAGCCAGACGGGATAGATGAGAAAAGCTCAGCAGGCGTGATGCTCTCAGTCACAGGCGCGGCGGGCATGAGACTCTCAGTCACAGGCGCGGCGGGCATGAGACTCTCAGTCACAGGCGCGGCGGGCATGGCGCATACTGCCTTGGGCTCGGCAGAATCTGGCGTGAAGTGCGGGCTTGGTTGGACAGGCGTGAATCGTCTCGGGCTGGGCAGACGAGACGTGAACAGTCTCAGGCTGGGCTGTGCTGGACGGGACCAGTGGTGAAGGAGGCTTGGAGCAGGACCGTCAACGGTCCCAGGGTCGAAGAGGGACCAAAGCGGAGAATGGTGTCGGGGTCCATCTCGACCACCGCCTCTACTGCGGCCCTCCACGGTTCTGCGAAATCCTGGCCAGAGGGGTTCCCTCAAACGACCCTCCATGGGCAAAGGCTGGGAGATCTTGGCTCTCCTTGGCCAGGACGACAATTTTTACCCTATCGCCCATTTTAGGGTGGTCCGGTATTCTGTCACAACTGGTAGTAAGGATGAAGAAGATGAACGTAGAATTAATACTTTCTTTAATGACGTAAACTCAGGATACACAGGAACAGCTGAGACAGCATGTAAAACACAAACAATACCGGACACTGAACTGATAACAGACAGGACTTAAATACACTGTGATGATGAACACAAATGACAGGCAGCTGTGAGGAAGTGATCAGTGTCCATGGTAACAGATTGGTGGCGGGGAAACAGACAAGGAAACACAGGTGAAGACCGGTGGACAGATGATGAGGACGATGAAACAGGTGGATAATGAGGAAGTGAGTTCAGGTGTGAAGACACAAGGGATTCTGGAAGTGTAGTGCAGACGAAGACATAGGTGCAGACGAAGACTGTGACATTAGCTGTGAATATACACAACAACAAAAAATATTAAATGAACTCTTCTGCCTGATCTTTCTAGTAATCCTGAAGACATTGATTGGCTGTGTAGAAAAGGCCCCCCAAAGTTATGTAGTTTTGCTTTTATTTAGTACTAATTATTTAGTATTTAGACCATATTGTGCTTTAGGTTTTATGTTTACTCCCGTTTATTCAGTGCTTGTGACGGTAGAGAAAGCGTGCGCTGGTTTGTATATTATATCTGACGTCGCGCAGTTAGTATGCAGTACGATAGAGATGGTCGGTCGGATGATAATTGTGAGGGACACTTTTCTTCAGAGTGTACGTAAATGAGGAAAAAAACCACACACTCAAAAATTACACTCACCCTCAAACTCACTCACACAAGAAAGAGGAAAGAATAAACAGAATAATAAGAACTTTCTCTCAGCTCTCATTTCATACTCTGGAATATTTGGCCTTAAGTGGTGTTCTGGCCGACACATCTGAGTGAACCTGGTGATAAACCCAGAATTAGCACCCTAGACTGAGCGTCTACCCATTATCTTCACTTCGACTTTCATTATTTAAGTTTAAATAATGTTTATGCATATTTAATAAATATACAATATTATTAAGGCATTTATTTCTGTATGTATATATTTCACTATTTAAACAAACATGTACACTCATTATAAATTATATTTATACACATACAAATTGATTATTTATATATTATATTTATAATATTATATTAGCCTACATTATACAATTATATAAAAAAGCAACTGTAACAAATTATATTAGCATTTGTTGCTTCAAAGAAAAATAATGCCTTTTTGAATTCACCTTAGGACTACAATAAAACGAGGTTGATCGCGAATTAAAGCGCTCGTAATCTGCTGCTCACTTGCATTCGTTTGGTTGGCATGAACGAGTTTCATCAACAGTTCATGTATAGAAAAGGCCAAATTGTTGACAATCACACACACTGGTCAAACATCCAAAACTACAAACCAGTTGCATCAAACACTTCAATTGATTTTTTATGAAAAACCTTTAAATAGCCTACATTAGCTACAATATTTATAATTTAATTAAGATATAGGGCCTATTTGGACACATTGAGAGATTTATCCTGAAAGGAATTGTGCATTTGCCTGTTATCGTTATTTAAGTTTAATGAATGTTTATGTATTTAATACATATAGCCTACAATATGATTACATACTCATTCCTTCTGTATGTATGTATTTCCTTGTTTAACAAACATGTACACTCCTTCATTTATACACGTACAAATTCATAATTTCAGGTGTAGCTTAATGGTGTGTTTTTTTATAATGTATATGATCTTCGTTATTTGATTTATATTAGATAAACCTGTTTTAATCAAATAATAAAAATAATTATTAATAGAAGTATTTTATTTAAATAAGTACTAACAATTTATATTGATATAATAACTTATTTGCCTGGCTAAAAGCAGCGTCCACCCCCGACTTCCGTTATTAGCGGCAGCTGACGTCAGATTTTATTGGCAGGTACTAGGCTTGTTTGAGATGAGCAAAATCTGCGCAGAACCGATCACCGGTGATCAGCGTGAGATGCATGGCCGGTTAGAAATGTGTCCGACTGCATTCCGCCTGGCTCTGATGTCATGCTGACGTATGTCAAAACACTATCGCGAGCGCAAGGCGCACGTGTCGGATTCTGCAGTCGAGCGCAGTTGCTCTCCACCGACTGCGCGGATCAAAAGCATGATGGGAAACGACCTGCTGACGACACAGCTTCAAGCTCATTGGTTTAAAACAACCGTGATGTATTGTTCTCTCTTAAATTTTTGAATTTAAAACTCTGATTTCGTGTTTTCATGTGTATAAATTATGTGTGAGTATTCCCAAACTCTCTGACAGTGCGATCTCTATATGGATTATGTGCTTATGTCATTTTTATCAAAAATATATAAAAAAAACATGTCTGTATTAAAGAAAAAAATGATTGATAAACACGTATTTGGAATGTGATTAAATAACAAGTGCTTTGGGTGTCTTGTTCATTATATTTATTTTCATATAAAAGCAACAGAACTTAAATTACATCCAGTTTATTAGCAACACTGTGAACCAGCGTGAATCCGTGAATCCCGCGATATCCATCTTTGATCTCACAGGTGTCAGATCCACTACGAGAAGAGAAAACTGTCCGGCTTGCCTGCGCTTTTTTCACTCCTCCCATCACTGCAGCCGCCTACTCTCGCATACAATTCAGGCGAGGCAAGGGCGCATCTCAAACAAGCCTAATGTCAGCAGTGAACTCCGTCTCCGATCGGCGCACAGGGACAAAAATAAATAAATTGCCTAAATTAAACGCACTTTGCAAACCTGACCTTATCTGATAGGCTACTGTACAATAGTTTCATTGTAAGTTAGCCTGATAGAAAACGCATTTTGGCACATCATTTCAACATGGTGCTATTTAGCCTACTATGAATGCCTATTTCACTTTATTTTTTAGCAAATAGACAAAAAGCTCGAATAAAATAACAAGTCATTTACATTATAGGCAAACTCTACACACTGTCATGTCAGGGTGACGACTAAGACAGCGCCGCCGCTCCCACCACGCGCTGTGCGTAGGGCGAGCTGAGGGGGCACCAAAAAAATTGCCTAATGAAAAATCAATAATTATAATTCCGATATTATTTCAGTATAGAAATGTAGACATCCCAAGTCTCCCGGAAGTTCCGGGAGTCTCCCGCATATTGATAGCGGCTCACTGATGCCCGTGAATTAGTTAAAATCTTCCGGAATCTAGAGCAAGCGCGCCCGCGAGACAGAGACTGTGCTCCAAACCATAGACATGTATAAAGGCTAGATGGCTCAAGGCGGAGTCAGCTGTGTCGTCAACTTGGCGGCCATCTTAGGTCAGGAGACTGCGCTGCTGCTCCCTGCTGCTGTGGACGGAAGGTGAGTGACAAATGCTCGTAACTTGCTGAATTCTTGACGGATTTACAAACGGTTTGGTTTATTACAAACCTTATTAACGTGGCTATGATTTGTGCTGATGCCGATGTTTAAATTGTAGCTTCACGTTTTGAGAAACGCTTAACATTGCAGCGTAGCTGTGTGTTTCATGGCATCCCTGACGTTTATGACACACCAAGCCGTTTGAAAATCGGTTGAAAATTGAGCAAAATATAGTTATTTCAGCACTACATGCACAATAGACTTTAATGTTATAACTGGACGAGCGGTCCCTGTCCTAAGATGGCCGCCGTGTGACGTTGTCGGGTCCATAGACAGTATATAAACTGGACACAGCGACCCCATAGGTTTCAACGGAGAGAAATGAAGTCAATTAGAAGCATCACTTCCTGATCGCAAGGCGAACTGCGCAGGCTCAAACTGAGCTTGAGGACGTAGATGTGACGTGAGCAACCTGTAGGTCTTCTAGTAGCTGTGCCGAGAGAATCTGAATCATTCCCTTCCGAATCTCGCAGAGACGGAGAGCGTGAGCATTAGCTGTCCATGAGCTAGCAGCAGGAGCAACTTTATCACTCTCTATGGGCTTCTCCCTTGACTTTATGCCTCCACGTCCTCCCGATTGCTTGCGAGCTTCTCTGCCTGTCCATACGGTAATTTTTCGACTTGTGCGACAGAGTCGCACGGGTATGACGCAATCGTTAGCCTATTTTTTACAAAAACTGCTTCTACGGGGCCATAACGTAAGATACAAGGTAATGGAGCCTTTTATACATTTTCGTGTTTCTTTAGAAATAAACAATGGACAAATGGAGTCTTTAAACGCCTCAGATGTAAAGTTATTCGCTGTCAAAGTGACGCCAAAATGAATGGGAGTCAATGGGATGCTAACAGCAGGTGGGGGTCCGCTAGCCAATGGCGGCGCCCGGGGAGGCTTCAGTGTCTTCCGAAACACTGCCCCCCTGGTCGGGTCCCATTGGCTCTCAGCGCCGGTAAGCCATCTAGCCTTTATACATGTCTATGCTCCAAACCGCGTAGCGCGTGCACGGCAGAGAGGGAGAGAGAACAAGAGACCGCGCGCCTCATGATTCATGAAGCGCATCCCAGCTAACAGGGGACGTCCCCCGGACTTTTCGAACGTCCCCTTAGGTCCGCATTAGGTCCGCTTTGTAAAGCCTTGTTTATACTCGACGCGTCAGCACGAGCGCGAGTCTCCGCTGACTGCGCACGCACCTCTCCAAACGGTCGAGGCGTTTATACTTGACGCGCTCGCCGTTGTACTATTCTTTGAAACGACAGGGGGAAGATAAGTACTATTAAGTACTATACTATTGTACTATTCTTGAAAGATAAGCACGTGACAATGTTTATTTTAGTATACCACCACCAATACAAAAATAATCGTGTAAAACCCAGTAAACCCTGAGATTATTACGTGTGCCATTAGAACAAAATATTTGTAGGCTAGCCTATATGGGAATACATGTATGTATACAACTAAATTAACGATCTCTTAAAAAAATTATAATTTCGCTAAACATTTAATTAACTTTCGTGTACATTTGTATTAAACATGGCCCTTTATGTTCATTAAAAAGGCTTTTTATGCTATTGTATGCTCATTTTTTAAATGTAAGCAACTAATTTAGACGCGCAAACTGGGTGCTGGTGTGATGAGAAGGTCGTGCTCGGCCAGATTCGGCTCGAAGACGTTCATCTACGGATACGGAGCCGCGCGCGCTGTTACAAAATCTGCCGTGCACACCGCCAGGCGAAATGGGCCTTTGCGCACCCAACGAGCGCGACCTCCCACACCGCAATGACGTCATTTTTGCCGCGCACACCTTCCCGCTCGTGCGGACGCGTCGAGTATAAACAAGGCTTAACGTTCCCGAGCGAACGTTCGGAGGACGTCCGCATTTGGTCCGCTTTGTAACGTTCGCCGACGGACATTCCGATGACGTCCGCATTTGGTCCGTTTTGTAACGTTCGCCGACGGACATTCCGATGACGTCCGCATTTGGTCCGCTTTGTAACGTTCGCCGACGGACATTCCGATGACGTCCGCATTTGGTCCGTTTTGTAACGTTCGCCGACGGACATTCCGATGACGTCCGCATTTGGTCCGTTTTGTAACGTTCGCTGATGGACGTTCTGAGGACATTTGTACGGGCCAGTTTGCGAACGTCCCTATTTCGTCCCTCACCTGCCATTCCCATGACAACACTTGGGAAATCCAGTCGCCCATGCCTTTGACTTTTATCATTAGACCGGACATCTTGCAACTCAAACGAATAATTAAACTAAAATATAAACCCAATATTGGATTAAAAGGGGATTTGTTTATTCCTTAATATCCATTAAATTAATTGTGATAATGGATTTTATCTAAAAACTATGGTTTTTGTTTTGCAGATTGACGTTATAGTAGGCTATTACCCAGCAAGCAATAGCCGTCATTTCACCGTCTCGGTTAAATATAGACCCGATATAGACCGGCTACGTGTAACCCACTTCTAGACGAAATAACATAGAATCTGGTTACATGTAATTTTTTCCTAAATAACTTGCGAGATGTATGATATTCCATCATGTAAAGCAACGTCAACTGTGATTGTAGGAGCCATACATTGGGTTTGATTAGTCTTTTGTGATATTTCTTCTTTCCTTCTATACTGTTGTGTATGTGCACGTGCGGTGTGACGTCATGGTAAACTATGGCACCGTGAGGGGGTGTGGTGAGTATATATTAGCGTGTATGTTCACCTGTGTGACATGGCGGGTTGTATGGATTATGGCTGCAGGGTGAGCATGGGGAGAAACTTTCTGTTGACCGTCACCGTCACCAACGTCACCAACACCAACGTTAATTAACGCACTGTCTGAGGTATCTTTGCACGGTTTATGAAGTACATCACTCAACGTAAGTGTTAATGTTTTCTAAGCTTGTGAAAGAGAGCAATAAAGACATTCCATCGTGTGCAATGATTTAGTGTGACGCGTCTTCAGTGTAAACCCTCATGTCTCAGCCTGCTGCGGCGTTTGTTTGGACTATTGAGATATTATACGCCGCAATATTAAGTCAACAGAAAGTTTTACGAAGCGCAGATTCAAACGTAGTGTTGGTTATAACGTTGGATGTTTGATATCGTTCAAGGTGTACGCGATAGACGTGAACGCGCATTTATCTCGTGTAAAACTTATTTCATTCACAAATTTTCTGTTACAACCTATGCTTATGTTTGATTACTACAAACGTTGTATTTAAGTACACTGTAAACAATGAGGATTGCTGGTCAATAAATGATTGTATTCCCTGCTAGGCTCAGCGGTACTTTCACATAAGGTGATCGTACTGGTTTGTTTGTTTTATTACCCTTTGTAGTATTTTGGTTCGTGCGTCAAGCGGGTGAAGCATTGCGCTTGGGAGTGCCGCCGTAGTTCTGGTCCCAAGACAGTTAGTCTGGTTCAAGGCTATCGGTATAGAGGTACATAAATATGCACAGAAGACTAGGGTTGAGTTTAGTTTAGCTTTTGTGGATAATTTAGAGGGAAACAAAAGACCAATACATCGTATCTTGTTTCTGAGTGGAAATGTAATCTAAGTGAGCTGTGTTATTGTGTCATTAGCAGATATTTTTTGTGATAATTTTTTGTATCTTGCAGCATAAAATGGAGATGAGTGATACCAGGTTGAATGAGAAAAGGAAAACATCATTGACACCTAAGGCTTTTGAATATAAATTGGGAAAGCTCCAAGAAGAACGTCAAGCAAAAAATAAGAAAAATTAAAGGTGTTATTAGAGAGATTAAAGACCTAATGCAAAGTGCTGATAGTGCTGAAGGTATACGGTCACATCTCGAAAATATATCAAGCCTGTTTAAAGAAGCAAGTCATCTTCATGGTGTGGTGGTTTCTATGATCCCACCTGAAGAACAAGAAAAACAGAATGCTTGGTTTAACAGCGTTGAAGAACATAAAACCGCTTTTGTGGATGAGACAAACAAATGGCTGTTGAATGCGCCAGACATACCTGTAGAGGGCGTTGATGTCCCATGTTTACGATCTACCGTTTCTAATGCTAATGAGGCTCATACATCTGAAATTATGGAAAATATAGTAGAAGATGATATTAGGCCAAGTGATAGCGTTTCTAATGTGTCAATGAAATCAAAGAAATACAGTACCGTGGTGAGTAAATCTAGGTCTACTGCATCATCCGCTAGAATAAGGGCTGAGGCTGAGACAGCTGCTCTTATGGCTCGTCAAGGGTTGCTGAGTCAGAAGCATGCCTTGGAAGAACAGCAAGAACTGTTAAGGAGGAAGAAAGAGGAGCTCGATCTGGACATGGAGCTGGCAGCATCCATGGCTAAAGTAAGCGTGTTTAAGGCTTCAGAAGGAGCCAGTGTGTCCTCACGTTTCTGTGAACTCCGATGGGATGAACTCTTATCTGGAAAGAGGGAAAAGAACACAGTTAAGCCATGACGCTGCAATATTTGTGCCTGAGTTCAACATTCAAACATCAGCTGTAGGGGCTGTAGGAGAAGCTTTGCTTTCAGGTGATGCTGCTGTTAGGCCCAAGACATGCAACAAAATTGAGCTGCCTGCTGCTGTGACCTGGGCCAGTCCGTCCACATTGCTTACTCAGCCCGTTGCCGTGACTGGGGGTTGATCTGCTTACTTTGCCGCAAGGCGCTTCTCATCCACCAGTTACTCCCCTTCAGTCGGAAGCGGCACCCGTAGTAATGAATAATTTTGATCAACGTTTTTTTCAAAGTTTTGGAAAGGCAAAACCAAATAACATCTCTATTGGTTGGACAACAGTCACTTTTTCTCTTGCCTAAGCGAGACCTACAAGTTTTTGACGGAGATCCACTCCAGTATCAAACCTTCATAAGAGGATTTGAACACAACATTGAAGGGAGAACACAAAGTCAGAAGGATTGTCTGTATTACCTCGAGCAGAATACAAGAGGTTCAGCCCAGGGATTTGATCCGAAGCTGTCAACATTTGCCTCCTTCCCTCGGATACACTAAGGCAAAGTCACTACTTCAGGAGCATTTTGGCGATCCATTTAAAGTAGCTTCTGCCTACATGGATAAGGTACTTTCATGGCCGATGGTTAAAGCTGAAGATAACAAGGCTTTACGGGCCTACAGTCTAATGTTACAGGAATGTTGCAACTCCATGGGGACCGCCTTAAGTGACCTGAGTGTACCTACAAATATGCAAACTATTGTGAGAAAGCTGCCTTATAAGCTGCGGGATCATTGGAGAAGTGTAGCCGGTGATATTCAGGAGAAGTTTCGTCGTAGAGCTACATTTGTGGACATAGTGGAGTTTGTCGAGAGACAAGTCAAGATATCAAGTGATCCTCTCTTCGGAAATATTCAAGATACACCTGCGACAGAAAGAAAAGAATTAAAAATGGTCAAGTCTCAAACTGGTTCAAAGGCTAGAGGCAGTAGCTTTGCCACTGCTGTAGCACCTGCTGAGAAGAAATGGAGTCTGTGAATAAAAGGGAGAATAATTCACTAGCGAAAAGCTTGTTTGTTTTGTGGAGCTGGACATTCGTTGAATGTTTGTCTTCTTTTGGATAAAGGACTCAAGATGATAAAATTTCCTTTTTGAAGGAGAACCGTTTTGTGCTTTGGTTGCCTGTGCGTTGGGCACATGAGTAAGGATTGCAGAAAACGACTGATATGTAAAATATGCAATTATAGACACCCTACGTTGTTGCATATCCACCCCAAAGCTAAGCAAAAAAGTTCGACTCAGAACATCGGTGGTTCGGAAATGATCAGAGAAGGTGCTGTTGTGTCTGTTCAGTCCAGTGGTTTGACTGGGGCCGGTAAACAGGACTGCACGCTCTCTATTTTGCCTGTTCAGGTGA